>JARSSU010009280.1:0-21936 GCA_029619165.1 Eurosta solidaginis
AAAAGGCGCGCCCGAGCTCTGATGAGCCTCTCGTTTTTATTCTGATTTTATCTTTTCCTTAAAATTTTAAATTAGGGTGTTTTTCTATGTACCTCGTCCTTGTAAAACGTTTACCCTTAACAAAAAAATAATATGTAAACAACCCCAACGCGTATTGAAAAAAACCCAAGCCAATCATTGAAAAATAATACCGTATGGGTTATTGATTATAAAAGATTAAACGCCGTAACCATTCCCGATACCTACTCTATTCCTGATATTAACGCAACTTTATGCAGTTTAGGGTGAATATAGATACTATACAGCCATCGACCAGACTTCTGGTTCCCCCTAATACCCATGAAGGAATCTGATATAAGCAAAACAGCTGTTCCACAACGAACGAAAATATAATTTCCTGAGATTGCCTTTTGATCTAAGAAATGCACCTGCCATTTCTAACGTATTTGGTAATGAATTATCGCACTTTTTCTATTTTCGAAATTTTCGATATCGAAAAAGTGGGCGTGGTTATTTTCCGATATCGTTCATTTAAATAGCGATCTGAGATGAGTGCCCAGGAACCTGCACACCAAATTTCATCAAGATACCTCAAAATTACTCAAGTTATCGTGTTAACGGACAGACGGACGGACGGACATGGCTCAATCGAATTTGTTTTTCGATACTGATGATTTTGATATATGGAAGTCTATATCTATCTCAATTCCTTTATACCTGTACAACCAACCGTTATCCAATCAAAGTTAATATACTCTGTGGGCTTCTGCTCACTGAGTATAAAAACAATACATTCCTGGTGATCGTTGATTCGGTAATCACTGCCATTACTGAACGATTTCCAGGTATGAGAATTTGAGCGAGACGTTTTCCTTTTTGTGGCAATTTGAAGACATGGATGAAACTACGGTTCGGATGGGGCGCACCAAATTGGTCGAAAATACAAGTCGGACATTTCTTAAAGCTTATAAAAATAAATGTAAGGCGCGATAACCTCCGAAGAGATCTAAGGCCGAGCTTCTCTTCCAATTTGCGTCATGCTCCTCTTGATTTTCTCTACAAATTGGCCGGACGGGACCTACATGTTTTATGCCGACTCCGAACGGCATCTGCAAAGCAGATGAGCTTTTCACTGAGAGCTTTTCATGGCAGAAATACACCCGGAGCGCTTGCCAAACACTGCCGAGGGGCGACCCCGCTTAGAAAAATTATCTTCTAATTTAAAAAACTTATTTCTAATTTTTGATGTTGCTTTACCCGGGGTGCAAACCCAGGGCATACGGTGTGGTAGGCGGAGCACGCTACCATTATGTTAAATTTCGAGAATTTTCTTTGTATAATGTTTATTGTTTTCCATATGTGACTAGACGCCATGTTTTTTTCGATTTTTTGATTGCTGTTTTCTTTTTTTTTAGGAATGCAAGAATACCACCCTAACTCCCGTCAGGGAGATATCGCATCTCCTAACTTCGCCAAACGCCCGAGGGAAGCACCGAAGCCAACCTTGAGACCTACTTTAATTTTCCACTCAACGCAAAAAAGCCCGAAAATTGACGTTGAGCCGAGGATGACACCGTACGACCGCTGGCGAGAAAAGACAAAATCGGAATGTTGAAACACATTTACGAAGCAAATTTTGATAAATGTCTGTCACCATTGGAATTGCTAAATGCCCTCTACATATGTTCAAAATCTGTATAAGATGTTCCCCAACATTTCTGTTGCTTGTCGTATTTTTGCACTATACCTGTCACTGTAGCTAGTGCGGAACGTTCCTTCAGCGTCCTTTCAAGGAGCAAAAACTTTCATAACTCGTGTTCATCTCAAGAGCGAGTTTCAGGGCTTGCCATGCTTTGTGTTGAATCTGTTTTGGCAAGACAGTTAAATTTTGATATTACTATAAAAATTTTGCAGCGAAAAAAGCAAGTAAAGCCACTCTTTGATATCCGAACTTTCTATATTGAATAATTAAAATTTATAATCATCATTAAATTTATCAGAAATGTATTAAAATGTTACCAAATAACTAGAAAAGATTATTTGAAACAATATGTGGCTGTTAAAAGAGAATTTTATTTCTACGTTACAATAAAATAGTATAAATATAAAAATACAAGTTTATGGGCGATTTCATGTACACGTCAGAATTTTCTTTTTATGTATAAAGTAAAAAACTCTTAGTGTCCGTCTGCCAGCCTGTGTGAAAGACTTTGGATCAATAGCCCTATTTCCGTGATCTAATCGAGCTGAATTTTTGCAGGCTGACTCGTGGAAATGTCTGTATCACGTCAAATTTAAAAAAAATAATTTTTATCAATTCTCAGATTTTCCTGAGTTTTTTTAACAAATTTTTTTTCACTTTTTTGGGCATAACTTGAAGGGACTCCAAATTTTTAAACTACTAAAGCGTTCTGAAAAAAAAATGTTTTTCGACCCATCCTACTCCATATATATGTAGTTTATCAATAGTAACTTTCTAACACTAAACTGTTTACGGCGGACAAACGGAGACTATGAGCTTTATACTTTATACATAAAAAAAATTCTGACGTGTACATGAAAATCGCCGATACACGTGTATTTTTATTTTTTCTCCCCTTTCCGAAAAAGTATATTTGGTTCATAGGACAGAACTAAAGCTCGTTTTTGTAACGCAGTGTAATGATTCACGAATGAGACGTCATTAATTCAAGTTAATGAAATGTATTAGTGGATTTTTTATAGGGGCCCGTAAATTGTTTATTTCCGGGCCCGGATTTTCTCTCTACGGCCCTGATTGCAGCCATTCTTCATTTAATGTATGTATGAAATTAAGAATTTATAAATGTTATTACGTACATTATATGTTAATATTATTGAAATAATTAATATAAATAAACATATTCGTGTAACAAAAGCTTTTGGAAACCAATTATCTCCGCTTTCTTCCAGAAACCTTTGATGAGTTTACATTTATAAGCTTAAAACCAACGAGCTATTGGTAAACAATAATCAAAGTTTTGGTAAGCTAAGTGTGTATTTTAGAGAATTTCTTGAAAACTAACATTACGCTTACTTTTCTTGTTGGGTAAATTTTTCCTTCTATTTTTATGTTCTATTAGTATACCGTATTTAGAATCTTTCATTCCTACTTTTACAATTGGCCTTTTAGTTCGTTATTAGTTTCGTGTTATTCATTTGTTGTATTTGCTGTATGTATGCATTTTATTCCCTTATTGTACTTACGAGGATTTAGGTTATTTATTTATTTTATTCATTTATTGTGTTTATTTATTTTGTCATTAATTTGTTGGATTTATTTATTTAAGTTTTATTTTATTTTAGTTTAATTTTATTTAGTTTGGTATTAATTTAACTATTACATATTTGCCCTTTTATTTCCCTATTTATAAAAATTTCCTTTTTTTTTGTTTTGCTTGTAATTACGTTATTTTTCGTTTACCAATTCGTTTTCTTTTCCCTGTCTTATTTAGTTGAGTTAAGTTCGCTTTGTTATACTCTGCGTGCTTTGCACACAGAATATATTAACTTTGATTGGATAACGGTTGGTTGTACAGGTATAAAGGAATCTAGATAGATATAGACTTCCATATATCAAAATCATCAGTATCGAAAAAAAATTTGATTGAGCCATGTCCGTCCGTCCGTTCGTCCGTCTGTCCCTCTGTCCGTTAACACGATAACTTGAGTAAATATTGAGATATCTTCACCAAATTTGATACACGAGCTTATCTGGACGCAGAATAGATTGGTATTCAAAATGAGCGAAATCGGATGATAACCACGCCCACTTTTTATATATATAACATTTTGGAAAACACAAAAAACCTGATAATTTAGTAAATAATACACCTAGAATGTTGAAATTTGACGTGTGGACTTATATTGAGACTCCTGATAAAAATTTGAAAAAAAATTTTAAATGGGCGTGGTACCGCCTACTTGTGATAAAATAAATTTTACAAATATTGTTAATCATAAACCAAAAATCGTTAAACCTATCGTAACAAAATTCGGCAGAGAGGTTGCCTCTACTATAAGGAATGCTTTGAAGAAAAATTAACGAAATCGATTAAGGACCACGCTCACTTTTATATAAAAGATTTTTAAAAGGGTCGTGGGCGAATAAAATAAGCTACAGTGCACTCGCGATAATATTAACACCCTATTATATGAACACCCCAAAATATGAACACTTTTTCACTTCCATTGAGTACTCTAAAATATGAACTTTTGGCAAAGGCTCTAAAATATGAACATTATTGATTTTCAAATTTCTATCGAATTTCAAGAGCCTTATAAATTGGGGACTCCCCTAGTTATTTAAATTTAGAATGTACATAACCGTCGCTGAGAAATGCTCGCGTTCACTCGTATACACATGCTTACATGCTATGCTTTCTCTAACGTTCAGTCGTCAGTACAAATTTTTAAAGTCGTTAGTTGGTCATTTCATGCGCGCATGATTGGTACTTCATTTTCTTGCAAAAAATTCTAATATTGATCAGTTTAAAAAATGCACACAAAAAAGCACAAGTTTTTGACCTTAAGAGAAAAATCAGATATTCTGGAATATTTACGAAAGGGTGAAAGTGTTACTCATTTAGCTCGTAAATATGGAGTGACAAAGTCAACAATATGCGGAATTAATAAAAATAAAAATGCTATTTCTAAATGTGTCAACAATACCTTTATCGGTCCTGGAAAGAGGAAAACTTTGCGTCATTCAGAGTACCCAAAGATGGAAAAATCTCTGTATCGATGGTTTTGGAATATGAGAGACAAAAAGCTCCCGGTTAGCGGACTTATGTTAAAAGAAAAAGCAAAGGTTCTTCATTTCAAAATTAAGGAAATTGCTTTGAATTCATTGCCAGTGATGGAGGGCTTCAAAATTTTAAAAAGAGATATGGCGTTCGTTTGCTCCAAGTTTCTGGAGAAAAACTATCTTCACAGCCCCAGTTAGTTGACCCGTTCAAAAAAGCGTTAAAGGCGAAAATGGAGGAGCTTGGATTAAGTCGTGAGGAACCATACAACGCCGATGAGTCCGGTTTATACTGGAAACTTTTGCCACAAAAGACGTATGTGTCATCCTTAAAAAAACTGCTCCAGGTGCAAAGATGGAAAAGCAAAGAGTAACTTTCTTGTGCTGTTCAAATGCGCCAGGATCTCATCAACTCAAGTTTCTTGTAGTCGTAAAGGCTAAAAACCCCCGTTGTTTTAAAGGTTTCGACTGCCCAGTGTATTATCGGCATTCTAACTCCGCTTGGATGACTGCGGCTATTTTTAAAGATTGGTTCCACCGTTCATTCATACCTGAGGTAAGCTTTCATATGTAATTCTATCTCAGTAGCTTAAAGCTCATAAAATTTGTTTAGGTTACAAAGTTTTTGATGGAAAAGGGATTACCAGTAAAAGCTATCCTTCTAATAGATAACGCTCCATCGCATCCACCCGAGGATGAACTAAAAAGTGAAGACGGCTGCATATAAGCAATTTTTATGCCACCAAATATCACCCCTCTTACACAAAACTTTACTATAGAAACAGTCCTTTGGCTTCTGTTGCTGCAAAGGGGTTTAATTTGCTTGAGGCTCTAAAGCAAATTACACTTAAGGACGCGATTGTTACTTTAGAATCTGCATGGAGTAAGGTAGATGCTGTTGTGCTATCCAAATGTTGGAGCAAAAAAGTAGAAAATCAAGAGTATCCTGAAGATGACATTCCTTTGAGTGTTCTTCGAAGCAACTTAATTATGAATGTAAGAGATTTGGAGGAAGGTGCAGCCAATCTTTTGTCATACTTGAGACCTGAGGTTTGTGTTTTAGAACCGTTAGTCAAAGAAGAAAAGAAACAACAAAAGCGGATTACTGATTTTTTTTCGACATGAATTATTCCAAAAATTTAACTGAATATGAATTTATGCATAACTAACTTTTTGAATGTAACTGGTTGTTTATTTGTGTAATGTGAAAAAATGAATAAGTAACGTTTGTTTTGCGCTTTTAAATAAAAATTATATGTCTTAGGACTAACTAAATATAATATTTTTCAATTTAGTTGCCTTTCGTAAATATGAACAATCTCGCAAAACTGAACTGGTTTTAATTAGTTTATATTATCACGAGTGCACTGTATATCTTTGCAAAAAAGAGCTGTATATCAATGGTATTTCATTTCCCAAGTGGACTTATAACAGTAAATAGGAAAAATTTCAAATCTAAAAAAATGGGCGTGGCACCGCCCCTTTTACGACTAAGCAATTTTCTATTTTTCGGGAGCCATAACTCGAAGAAAAATTTACATATCGTAACAAAATTGGGTACACATATTTTCCTTATAGCAGGAAATATTTCTAGTAAAAATGGACGGGGTCGGTTAAAGACCAGAGCCGTAGCGAGGGTGAGGCAACCGAGGCATTTGCCTCGGGTGCTAATAGAGTAGGGGCGCTTAATTTCGGTAATATTAAACAAAATTTCGCAGAAGTATTTTGAAAAAATATAATTAAAAAATAGGCGTTCGTTTGCCAGGAACCCGCAAGGTTCTCACTTGATCATCAGATTTGTAAAATTTTTTCAAAAGTAATATGTATATGGGCGCCCTTTATTTTTAATGTAGTGAAATTTAATGAATATTTAAATTAGAATGCTTATGATAGTCGAATAATTCATACATTTATTTGAATGTTCTGATTACCGATAAAGCGCGCTCATGCATGCATGTACAAAAAAAAGGTACGTACATTTGCAAAAACTGGCAAAGTAATGTAATAAGAGCAAGAAATCTCGATAAACAGAACATTTCTTATAACATTAATGTAGGATAATATTAGGGAGTCGACTGTATATGCATATAGCGGCGACACTTGTTTGTCAACAACCAGCTACTTACGTCCGAATAATTACATCGCTGATTGGTCGATTGCGCCAACCCTTTCGCGTCGCTACGAATGTAGAAAATCGTACCGGCAGTGTTTTAAATAAATTAAATTCTAATTTGAACTAAGTGAATAAATGAAAAAGTGTGTGAAAAAGGGCTCATATTTCTATCTTTAGACGGCAAGTTCAATACGATTTAGAAATCACGAGAAAATTTCGATTGGTACGTATAGTCATATTCAATCATGTCCGAGCCTGTGAAAATAAAGAAAAGTGGAGCTGAAAATCGTAGAGATAAAAAAAGAAAAGAAGATGAAAAAAAAATTGGCGAAAACTATTGGAAAATGCACACTTCAGAGTTGGAAAATATTGGTAAGTAAATAAAATAGAATAAGTAATAACTGACCAGTTAAACCATCAAACCCATCAGCATTAGCAAACATTAATATAATGGGATTAGTTGTAAACGTTAGGTGGTAACCCTACCTGTAATTATTTTTGTTGGAACAGGAAGTAAAATGCCCACCAGCATATCTCACTCAAGTTTTAAATATTTCAAATGTAAAAACTTCCTACTGGCAACCCTTAAGTAGGAGAGCTTGAAAGGTAGCATATTCAAAAGTTCATTCAAATGAGTCAAGTTGTCTTCGTAATCATAACCCATATGCAAAAAAACATAATAGGATTAGTTGGCAACCCTAGGTTGGCAACTCAGGTGGCTATATCTTATACGAGAGTTGAAAGAGAACAAAAAAACTGTATATTGTTGTTGTTGTTGTAGCAATGCTCGCCCCACCTAATAGCCGCGACCGATCACAAATTGTCATCAATATCCTCTGGAAGTCCAAGGAAACTTGCCGTTTCAACAGGGGTGGACCATAAGGAAAGGGGTGTTAGAGGCGTTGGTTCCACATTACAATTAAAGAGATGGTTGGTGTCATGTGGGGACACATTGCAAGCGGGGCATACATTTTGTATGTCGGGGTTGATTCTGATAGGTAAGAGTTTAACCTGTTACAGTATCCAGAACGAAGTTGAGCAAGAGTGACACGCGTTTCCCTGGGGAGTATGCGTTCCTCTTCCGCGAGTTCTGGATATTTTTCTTCAAGTACTGGATTCACCGGGCAATTCCCGACATAAAGGTCCGACGCCTGTCTATGGAGTTCACCAAGGACCTGCTTGTGTTTTTTCGCTTCATACGGCTGGGTTCTCAGGTGCCGTATTTCCTCAAAATGCTTTCGGAGATGACTCCTTAGGCCCCTAGGCGGTGCTGGTTCGTCAATCAGATGTCTATTGGGATGCCCAGGTTACTGGGTATTCAACAGAAACTGTTTGGTCAGCATCTCATTTCTCTCCCTGATGGGGAGTATTCTCGCCTCATTATGCAGATGGTGTTCTGGGGACATAAGAAGACAGCCTGTGGCGATTCTGAGAGCAGTATTTTGGCAGGCCTGTAGTTTCTTCCAGTGGGTAGTTTTTAGGCTTGGTGACCATATGGGTGACGCGTAGCACGTAATAGGCTGGCTAATTGCTTTGTATGTGGTCATGAGCGTTTCTTTATCTTTTCCCCAGGTACTGCCAGCAAGGGATTTGAGGATTTTATTACGGCTCTGAATTCTCGGAACAATTGCGGTTGCGTGCGCACCAAAATGTAGATCCTGATCAAACGTCACACCCAAGATTTTGGGGGGTTATTTTATTGCATAGCTCATCGATCTCTGGGCCTGGGCCTGTGGCCATTATTGTGCAGTCATCGGCATAGGAAACGATTGTGACTCCTTCCGGTGGTGAAGGTAGCTTAGATATGTATAAATTAAACAAAAGCGGGGATAGGACACCACTCTGTGGCACCCCTTGTTTAATTCTCCTTGGTTTTGATGTTTCGTTTCTGAATTGCACCGATGCCTGCCGACCACCCAGATAATTTGCGGTCCACCTTTTAAGACATGGGGGAAGGGTAGACCCTTCCAGGTCTTGCAGTAACGAGCCATGGTTGACCGTATCAAAGGCTTTTGATAGGTCTAACGCTACGAGTACTGTTCTATGGTGGGGGTATTGATTCAAACCGCAATTTATCTGGGTGCTAATGACATTTAGCGCGGAGGTAGTGCTATGGAGTTTTCTGAAGCCATGCTGATAGGGGCTAGCTGCAAATGTGCTTGGAAATAAGGGAGCAAAATGGCTTCAAGCGTCTTTGCCACTGGCGATAGGAGAGATATCGGACGATATGACTCACCTATGTTAGCTGGTTTCCCAGGCTTTAGTAGCGGGACCACCTTGGCCATTTTCCATTTCTCGGGTATGACAAAGTTGGAAAGAGACAGGTTGAAGACATGCGCTAAATATTTGAAACCCTCTTTCCCTAGGTTTTTAAGCATCGGCATGGCTATGCCGTCTGGGCCCACTGCTTTGGATGGTTTAGCGCGACCAATGGCGTCCTCAACCTCTCTAGCGGTGATGGTGATTGGTGACGCGCTGAATTTGTGTTTATGTGCGTGTCTATTGGCCCCCGTCTATCTTTGTCAACCGTAGGATGCATTATATATTGTCGGCAGAAAGCGCTCGCGCATTTTTTCGCATCCGACAGCACCTTATCGCCAAAGGCGATGGAAACTTTGTCTTTGTGCTTAGCCGGATTCGATAGGGACTTTACGGTGGACCAAAGTTTACCTACACCGGTAGAGAGGTTACAACCTCTTAGGTGCTCTTCCCATTTCGCCCGCTTGTGTTCGTCCACAAGCAATCTGATGCGTTGGTTTATATCCCTTATTTGGGGGTCGCCTGGATCAAGCTGTCTTATAAGGTCGCGTTCCCTCGCTAAGCTCGCGGCCTCCGCCGGAAAGTGGGGCCGGATTTCGGGAATTCTCCCGGCGGGAATGAAATGTGCCGAGGCGGATTCAATGACCTTACGGAAGGCACGCTACCCTTGGCGGGCATCAGTCGGGATAGGGAGGGCAGCAAAGCTGCTGCCTGTTGCAGATTTATATTCTTCCCACTTTCCTTTTTTGAAGTTTATGAAAGTGCGTTTTTCGGTGACGATGAAGTCGGCGGTACGCTCGAACGAAATAAGTATGGGCAGGTCGTCGGATGCCAATGTTACCATCGGCTGCCAGTTGACGCAGTTTACGAGTTCTGCGCTCACGATTGAGATGTCTGGCGAGCTATGACAGCTTCCTTCCATACGTGTGGGGGCGTCTCCGTTTATTGTGCAGAACGTCGTTTCTTCTATTTGATCCGCCAACATCTCACCCCTACTGTCCGCCCGCAAGTTTGAATTCCGTAGGTCGTGATGGGCATTGAAATCGCCTAAGATAATGCGATTGTTGCCAGTGAGTAAGGCCTCGATATTAGGGCGGTATCCACTGAGGCAACAGGTGACAGGAGGGATGTAGATGTTGATGATTTCTAGACTTGCATCGCCTGACCGAACAGATAGGCCTTGACGTTCTAAGACATTGTCCCTGCGGTCGATGCCAGGATCAAATATATAATATTGCACAGAGTGGTGTATAATAAACGCGATGCCGCCTCCTTTTCCGCTCTCGCGGTCTTTCCTGTGGACATTATACCCAGAGCAGGTCTGCAATGCAGATCTTGCTGTGAGTTTAGTCTCTTGAACCGCAGCAATGCGGATGTTGTGCCGCTTCATGAAATCGACTATCTCCGTAATCTTCCCAGTTAGTCCATTACAGTTTAACTGCAGAATTCTGAAGTGCATGAGGGGTGACGCCGCCACTCTAGGGTAAGTGACGGGTGACTACGCCTAGGTTGTGAAGGCCAGGACGCAATTGCTGTTGTGGCCTTGGGACTGGGCGCCCTTGGGCAAGCATTGGGGTACCCGGATGATTTGTGTTTGCGACCTGGCAACATGGCGCGATGAAATCCGTCGAGGGGTTGCCGTCGCGGAGACCAGAACATCTAGGAAAGTGGCACCACCCAAGGCAGGAGCTGCATTGAGCGGATGTCGCAAACCTATATATTCTGTGCTGGCAGACGGTGCAAACGGAGGTAGGGACTAAGAGTCTGTTTCCCTGACCTGCACGATTGCTGCCAGAGGGGGGTGAAGAAGACGGGGGCAGGGGCTGATGCTCAGCATTGCTACCAGCTCTACTACGAAGGTAGTAGTTATGAGTGGTATCAGCTGTTTGAGTTGTTGGCGCCGTGGGGCGCGAGCAGCAGCGGGTACTTGTTGTGGCTTGCTGAGCAGCGAGGCTGCTGGAAGGTAGTGGGGGGGGGGCGCTTAGGCGTAGACTACGGGACGCCCTTGGGCGTGAGCAGCAAGGAGCCACAAAAGCTTTATAAAAGTTACGTGGACGTCGGGTTTTGGGATCAAGCCCAAAACAACCTGTCCGATGTAACCATCCCTTGCACGAGACACACTGAACAGAGTATGACCGTCCTAAAAAGATTATTTTCTGGCAAATGCAGCAAAACCATTTCTCAGGACCGGGGTCAGGAGACGGACCCGGATTGGGTTCGATACCTTGCCGGAGTAAGAGAATATGTAGCAGTCCTGCTGCAAGGAGCTGCTGGGAGGATGACAATTTGTGGGATAGACGAAACAAATTAAATGGGGTCACACTGAAATGACAGTCCTTGGTCGGAAAAATCCCGAGTTGCTCCGGTACATAGAACCGATTGCCTTGGGAAGCGAACTGTATATTCGCAATGTATGGTATATTTACTATTCAGAGAAAATACAATTTCCCAAAATTCGGAACTAAACAAATCGACTTTTGGCCGCAGAACATGGTCATTTAAACCATAGTGCATTGCCAGACTCATTTTCCTTCCGAAACATTGACAAATAAATTTTATTACAGTATTATCAAATGATGTAATCCTAAAATCAACCTCAAAATTGGACGAGCCTCAGTTTTTAGAGATAACGCCAAGTGTAACGTCTGAAAATGAAGACACGTTAGCTCATTCTGCTAGTATAGAAACATCGGACGATGCACCTATTGTCACTACCTCGGAACTGGACGTTTTGATAACATCGGAGAAAAATTCGGGTATAATACCACCTTCAGATACTGTTGAGAGCATCGAAAAATCTGGATCAAAACAAGCGGACATTACTCCTGTCCTTCAACAAGTCATAAATTTCAACGAACCTTCATCCTGGCCGTGCATTACAGATAGCATGAGAATAACTCTGGTTTTGCATGGCCCAGATCAAGGAAAAAACATCGATTTCAGAAATATCGACAAAAAGGATGTCCGTCGATTTCTTCCTCAGTGGTTTCAGAAAAAAATGTCCAACGGTGAAACTGTTGATAGAAATTGGATGATGTATTCTGAGAAAAAAATGCCATAGTCTGCTTTTCCTGCTGCTTATTTGAATTTCAGGCATCTCAAATACCTGCAATCGCCAATCGTCATAAATGGTTCTCGGATTGGGAAAAACGTAGGTCGTATTGAAGACCACGAGAATTCATCAGATCATAGACATTTTTTACTCCAATGGAAAACTTTGGAAGCCAGATTGAGAAACTCAAAAAGCATTGATGACGAACTGCAAAAAGAAATTCTTTTAGAAAAGGAGCGATGGCGTCATACCCTTCGAGCTGTTTTAAGTGCTATCATGTTATGTTCCAAAAACAATTTAGCGTTTCGAGGATCGACGACGGAATTCGGCACACAAGAATGTGGAGTGTTTTTGGATATCATGGAACTGCTCAGCAAGTACGACAAACATTAAAAGAGCTCATCTCAGATCATAAAAAGGGAGCAGTTAACTATCTGTCACCACAAATTCAAAATGAGTTGATCAATTTCTTGGGATAGAGAGTTCGGAACGAGATTTTATCAAGGATAAGGAAATCCAAGTATTATAGTTTGCTGTTTGATTGCACGCGGATGCCTCTCACACGAACAGTTGACAGATATAATTCGTTACGTCTACATTGACAATGGTAAATTCTCTGTAGAAGAAAGTTTCATTAACTTCATTTGCACGGAAGAAAAAACTGGCGAGGGATTGGCATCTGATATAATGAAGAAATTAGAAGAGGATAAGCTCGAAATTCAAAATGTGAGAGGTCAGGGTTACGATAATGGTGCCAATATGTCGGGCAAAATTTGTGGTGTGCAAGCACAAATACAGGAGAGAAATGATCTCGCGATTTATGTACCATGTGCGAGTCACAGCCTCAATTTGGCAGGGGTTCATTCCGCTTCAGTCAATGCAGCAATGAAACAGTTTTTCGAAATTGTGGAAAGCATCTTCAAGTTTTTTTCACTTTCTACAACTCGTTGGACCGTCCTCATGAAAACATAGAAGATTTCATTGAAAGGGCACTGGGACACACGATGGGCATCAAAAGCTAATGCCGTAAAATCATTGAATTCCCAAATTGAGGCAGTTCTTGGAGTACTTCAAGATATAATCGCCAATCCAAATAATCCTGACACCAAATCATCTGGCGAAAATCTGATCAAAAACATTGATTTAAAGTATCTTCTTTTCCTCGACGTCTGTGATCAGATATTAAGTCGGGTTGATCGCGTTACGAAAGCTTTGCAAACGAAAAGTTTGGCTTTGAAAAAGCTGCACATTTGATTTAGGGTTTGAAAAATTCACTACAAGAACTTCGCGACACAGAATTCAAAGAAAATTTTAAGCGTGTTTCTGCATTAGCTACTAGTCTACTAGCAAGCAATGTCAGCAAGCGGTCAAGGAAGAAGAAAAAATTGGAATTGTATGAAGGAGAAGACGACGCACCCGAAATTCCGGATAATCAAAAGTTTCGCATTGACATCAACGAGGCAGTTGATAGGTTCATAGTTGAAATCGACTGGAGGTATAAAAAGATAATGGATGTGGCCAATGATTTCGGATTTTTGTCTGGCGAGTCTTTGAAAAATATGAGTAGCACGGAAGTGGAAAAAGCAGCGATGGATTTGGCATCAAATACGAAAAAGACATCAATGGCGCAGAATTTATTGAGGAAATTTCAGATTTCAAGCACGCCGCTTTGTCATCATAGCCGATGGTGCTGTCTCGAATGTCCACGACGGGTATAGACATCCTACTGGCCCAATGATTCAAGATTATGGTTTCAAAAGCATCATACCCAAACATGTTGAACACTGCTTTGAGAATTTTCTTCGATACGATTCTGTTAACAAATCGCTACGTGTGAACGTAGCTTTAGGAAACACTCAAACTCGTTAGGGTCATTAGTGTAGATCAACATATGGGGACCAAGATAAGATGTCGTGCACTTGGTCTATTTTAGCGTCGATAGAAAAACTGAAATTGCTCCAGTAAATTGACTTTCGTGACGATATTATTGACGATATTCGCTCTAGTTAAGTCAAGATAACATATTCACGTTTTGAAATGATAGTAAGATACATTTGTTTTAACACAGTCGTGATGTATGGTAATACTACGTATTCACATAAAGTTATAGATGTGCACGAATATATGTTGTGTCATAACACCTGCTGCGTTTATTCTTAGATCCTATGGGACATAGTTTTGGTGTACCTGCATTTGTAACACTCTAGGCGATGTTTGGGGTGATCACAAGCTTGCCTCGTGCGCTGCACAAAAAGCTCGTGCACTGCAGCTAGATGTGGGTAGCTAGTGTCCCATATCGGCAACTACTTCGATGTAACAGTGTGCTTAAAGGGGTCGTGAGACCATGATAATTGGGGCGTTAGAACGTTAGCAGTAGTTAGTGAACTATGATTTTCTCACTTATCAGTGTTTTACTTAAGTGTGAATTGGGGAGATTACATTTTTCTTTTATAACATTAACGGGCGGTGTGCACTCGTGTTATGGAGAAAAGTGATTTATCTCAAATGCAATGTATCAACTGAATGCTCAGGGGCGCTGAGTATTTGTGTTCGGTTACGACGCTTGGACCACTCTTTACCTTGTGTTTAGTATATCTTCAAAATTAGTTTCTCTAGTGTTCTCACTACTATAGGTTATTGATTTCGGTCTCTGTTTTATCGTAAGTTAATTAAAGATGCCTTCTCCTGATTATCTAACTTTAGCTTTTAATTCACATTTCCCATTGTTGTTGTTGTAGCAGTGCTTCGCCCCTCCAATAAGTGCGACGATCAAAATTGTCATCATATCCTCTACGGAAGTCCACGGAAACTGCTGTCTTAACAGGGGTTGACCATATGTGAGGGGTTAGAGGCGTTGTGTTCCACATTACAATTAAAGAGATGATTGGTCTCATGTGGGGACACATTGCAAGCAGGGCATACATTTTGTATGTCGGGGTGATTCTGGTATAGGTACAGAGTTTAACCTGTTACAGTATCCCAGATCGAAGTTGAGCTAGAGGACTCGCGTTTTCTTCCGCAAGTTTAGGGTACTTTGTTTTGAGTACTGGATTCACCGAGCAATTCCTGGTATAAAGGTCCGACGCCTGTTTGTGTTAGTTCACCAAGGAGCTTGTGTTTTTTTTTGCTTCATCGGCTGAGTTCTCAGGTGCCGTATTTCCTCATAAAGCTTACGGATAAGACTCCTTAAGCCCTGGGCGGTATTGGCTCATCAATCAAATGTCTGTTGGGAATGCCCATGTTTCTGGGTATTCAACAGAAACTGTTTGGTTATCATCTCGTTTCTCTCCCTGATGGGGAGTATTCTCCCCGCATTATGTACATGGTGTTCTTGGGACATAAGAAGACAGCCCGTGGCAGTTATGAGCTTGTAGCTTCTTCCAGTGAGAAGTCTTCAGGCATGGCGACCATATTGTGGACGTGCAGCATGCAATCGGCTGGTCAATTACTTGCGTCCAAGCCTTTCACAACCCAGGCGTAGTCATCCGTCACTTACTCCCAGAGTGACGACGTCTCCCCCGTTGCACTTCAGAATTCTGCAGTTAAACTGTAATGGATTAACTGGGAAGATCATGGAGATAGTCGATTTCATGAAGCGGCACAACATCCGCATTGCTGCGATTCAAGAGACTAAGCTCGCAGCAAGATCTACTCTGCAGACCTGTTCTGGGTATAATATCCACATAAAAAATCGCGAGAGCGGAAATGGAGGCGGCCTCACGGCTACACGGATTTTGATGAAATTTGGGGACAAACATATACAATAGTCTACTGGCGAAATTTTTTCATTCCACGACCCTTCGAACAATACTTTGGAATAATTTTTACACATTATATCTTTACGTTTACTGACCTTCACCAATATTACAAACACAATAGGTAAAATAAGTCGAGGTTACAAAGTGAGCAGTGACGTGACACACATCCGTCTACTTCACTCTCCCCCCCTCCTCCGCTCTGGTGCCAAATCCCAAATCTCAAATCTATTATATATCAAGTTTTATAACTCGATATAAAATTTTCTCATAAATCAATAATTTTTTATATCTGGCTGATTCAGATTTTGGAAAAACGATCGGTGGTCCTCCTCCGTATCCTCCCGTCATCCTCCCTCCTTGAACTGTTTTTATTAGCAGGCTTTATTAGCTTTATCTGTATGTTTGTATGTAACTCTTCATTCGCTTCAACGCGCCTGCTGCCTTATTAACATGCTTTTATAATTAGCTTCACCTCATTTGTAATCCCGTCAGGGGCATATCGAGACCCTTCCGCGATCATTTCTGGATGGTTTTCGGGATCTGTCCGGGATCCCCTCGGAGTCATTTCAAGACTATTCCGGATCATTGGGGATTATTTCGGGACTATTTCGGAATCATTTGGGGACCATTCCGGCATAATTTCTGGATGGGTTTCGGGATCTGTCTGGCATTTCCGTCGGGGTAATTTCGGTAATTTTTATGGACTATTTCGGGTATTTGCGACCCTTCAAAGATCAACTCTGGATGGTTTTCGGGTCATATCGGGACTATTTCGGTGTCATTTTGGGACCCTTCCGGGATCATATTGGGAGTAGTTTTCGGGATCCGTTCGCGATCCCGTCAGAGAGTCTAGTCTAGGGGCTAGTGAATGCGGAACAGTTACGACGTATGAACGGAAGCATTGCGTATGATCGAGCTATGACATAGTTTACATGTGTACAGAAATGAAATTTAGTGTCAAAATACACCCCTAGGTCTTTGATTTCTTCAGCTGATTGTAATGTATAGCCAGCGATACTATAGCCAGTATGAAGGGTATTAACTGATTTTGAAAAAGTAACATGAAATCATTTTTAGTGTTTAACGATAAACATTTAAACTACACCAGTTTTCGACATTATTAAGGTCAGATTGCAGACGTTCAGAGTCACCAGAACTATTTATAACAGCAAACACTTTTAGATCATCCGCATACAGCAGATATTCCTCAAACGAGAAGCATGAGCCAATGTCATTTATAAAAAGTATAAAGAAGAGAGGTCCTACAATGCTACCTTGTGGTACTCCTGAGGATGCAATGAAGGGACTGGATGTAGTATTATCAACTCTACGACACAACGCCTGTTGGAAGTAGGACTTAATCCTCATCAAAAAAGTAGAGGAAAACCCATAGCAGCCAGCTTCAGTAAAAGTATTCTGTGAGAAACTTTGTCGAATGCGTTTCAGAAGTCAGTATAAATTGTATCAACTTGAAATCTATTCTGAAAAGCAGAAATGCAGTATTCACTAAACACTGTTAGGTTGCTTACAGTTGGGCGATTTGGTACGAAACCGTGTTGGTTGATAGTGATTAAACTTTTAACCGCAAATAACAATTTGTCATTAACAATAATTTCAAAAAGTTTGGACACCGAAGATAGCTTCGAAACCGGTCTATAATTGCGAACATCGTTCTTATTGCCGCTCTTAAATATAGGTGAAACCATTGTCAATTTCCAGTCATCCACAAAAAGACCAGCGGCCAGAGAATTGTTGAAAATGATTGTGAGTGGCATTGCCAAACACAGACAGCTTTTTAACAAAATGACCGAGAGGCCATCAAAGTCAGTCTTTGTTGACGACTTAAGCTTCCTTATGCCGTTTATAACATCCGAAACGGATACACGTAGATACCCGAAGTTAATAAAAACAATCCTTCGTGGAAGAAAAACTTGAATCAGAAGGCAAATCAGATTCAAAGTTGGAGCAAAAAAAAATCAGCAAATAAATTAGCGGAATCTACAGCACTATTAGCAAATTTGCTATCGTAGAATACATTATTTGGAACTGTCGAAGAAGTCTTTTTAGATTTTATGAAGCCCCAGAAAGCCTTCGGGTTCGATACTATATATTTTTCTCAAATCTCAAATTATAGTTTCTATACAGAAACTTATTCAAGAAGTTGAATTCTTTCAAATGGTATTGAAATTTAGAGTGGTGCACTGGGATTCCCAGTTTTTTTTGTACAGCTTCCCAAATTTGTTTTTTAGATTCCTCAAATACATTAACCGCTTGGAATGCCAGGCTGTCTTATATGGTTTTTTTTAAAATAGGGACATGCTGCAAGCACAACTGAAAAACCCTATTTTTAAAAGATGTATAACATGGTGTTACATCTTTGCCAAAAAAAAGCATCGCACCAATCAATGCTTGACATAATTTCATTAAAAGTAGAAAGGTCACAAGCGCTATAGTTAAATTTTATACCACCCTCAAGAGTAACGTCGGCAAATTCATAAACTCCAACTCCAGAGAAAGAGGAACGTGATGTTTATCGGTTTGCGAGATTGGTGTAATGTATTCCGACAAAGTGTAATGAACATTATTAGAAATGAGTACTAAATCTAGAATTTATTTTAAACAGTTATAGAAATGTTTATTTGAACTAATTCAGTGCTTCAAATATTATCGATAAGGTGAATTTCGGCTGAAGAGTTGACATAGTGGCTATAAGTGCTCAGTGCTATCAATTCGGGACCAATTCAAATGGCGTAAACTAAATCCCCGAGATGTTTGTCACCAACAATATTAGATGCTAATGAAATGACATTGTCAGCATGAGCAAAGTATAAACCATCTGCACTATTCGGTGGAATATACGAGGCGCATACATATAAGACATCAGACAAACCATGCATATGTACGCAAAGCTGGTCAATGATTGTGTCCGAGTTGGTGAGTGTTACCAATGCGGCGCGGATTTTCTCCGAACAGCAATAAGAACGCCACCACCTCGGAGGCACCAGTTTACGAAATCCGTCATAAGATTAGGATCAAAAAATTTCGCTATCAAAGAAGTTATCATTCAGCCAAGATTCAACAAATATGAATATATCAAATCTAAGACAGAATTATACGTATATACAGCCGAACATTGGTCCGATGGCCAGACATATTTTGAAAATATATTTTTAACAATTTTACCGCATTTGAAACAGCTACATTTATCAGGATGCCTCCTGTTCGCACGAAAGGAACGAAAGGTCGTACTGTGACACTAGCTGGCCAGAGTTCTGATTTTAAAACGGTGTCAGAAACTGCAACTGGAACGCCAAGCTGCAAATTAACCCATTTAAGGTTTTTGGCTCAAACGCCTTTTTGGTCAATTTGTAGCAAGTTAATGGCTTTTATCAAGAGCAGCATGAAGGGCACGTAGTCAATGATTTTTCTTGGGTTACAGTGTGCAAAATCGATGATATATGAAGCCATTTAATTCGCCTCACGACGTCACGTCGCACAACATCCAAATCTGCATTTAAACTTGTACCAACAACAATTGTTTGCATTTGTTGATTTTGTGTGATTACTTATTTGGCTGAGTTTCCTTCTTCTTATTTTTTTCTGCGTTGGCCCACAGGGAACCAAGGTTTAAAATGCTGCAGCAAAATTAGCAAAAGCATTAAAAATGGTACTGTTGCTGTGCTTGCATGGGCGAGGAAACTGCAGCAATACACATTGTGCTTGGCTTTAGCTTGAAAAAAAAACACATGGGTTCAAGCAACAGCAAACGACAGGGCTGCAGCGCACATTGCTTGCTATAGCTGGCAATTTGAAATAAAATCAGCACAAGCACATGCTGACTTACATATTTCAGCAGCAGTGAGCTGCACAGCAATGGAAAGCAACTGTGTTCGGGGCAAAAGAAATTTGTGATACAGCGTTATTCATTGATTATTTTATTGTGTAATATCGTTTGATAACAGAAAAAGAATTAAATATGTATGTAGTTCAAAAGCAAAAAAATAAAATAAAATTTTAATGGATTATAAGAATATTTAGTATTATTCCATATTTTCGTCATCTTCGAATAATGACAAATTATTTATAGCATCATCTAAGTGTGATGAATTCAGTTTAACCAACAATATATCCTCCAAAGTTTCTTCGCTTAACCGATTTCTATTCTCTGTTAATATTGTTTTCAAAATAGAAAAAGCTCGCTCGATTGTGACCTAAAATCAGAAAATAAAGACTGTGTTACTGTTATTGGTTTAAAATATTTAAACTATTTTCACCTGCGTTGGGGGTATAGCGAAGCAAACTTTACTAAGAACATATAATTCTGGGTCGCTGTGTATTCTTTCTTTCCAAAAATTCAGTACGTTTCCATCACTTGCCATAAACGGAAGGTGTAAGTTTTGAATTTTTCTGTTTACATCTGTAACCATATTATTTGAATCACTGGCAAGCAATCCATTTCTCAAAAATGTATTTAGAAGTACTTCATCTTCATCAGCAGCTTCAAGTCAAATGAACTTGAAGTGGTGGAAATTCTGGGCGATCAAATTTTTTCATCTTATACCACAATTTTTTTAAATAAAAAATGGCTATATTTTTTTGAGATATCTGTAATGTGTGATGAAATCGAGGATCAAGGAAGAGCGTGGCCAGCAAACTATCGTTAGACATAAGTTTCTTGCTCCTCTTTTCGAGTGCTTGCAAAATGGTGTTTCCTACTATATACAAAAGATCTCGTATTTTCCTCATTGTCTGTCATTTTTGCGTACATAGTTTGCATTTCAGCCAATGCGCATAAAAATCGCCATAATGCAATTGCTCTTCCTGAAAGTTTAAGATAGCTTTTGCAGGGCTTTAAATACAACGCAATACCCTTCAATAAAATCTCATAATGCCTCGTTATTTTCAAAGTTTTCTTCAGTTGATTTATTTTTTGGTGATTCCAAATTAACTAAAATATCTTTTGCTGCTTTTAAGTCACTTAACATTTGGTAAGTGATCCCCACCTAGTGGGCGTGTCTAACTGAGGAACTCTTAATTCCTTTAGCTCTAAAACCTCGTGGCAGCCATTTGATTTTTTTCGACAAAATTTAACTAAATCGCGACAGCTTAAAATATATCTTTTAATTTCACCGATTTTAGTTACATCTAACGCACAAAGTTGAGCTGTATGCACAGCGCATCGAAAAATTTGTATATCGTCAACACGGCTATCTGGAAAATCTTCATATGAATTTATGACTTGCATGTAAACTTCGTTTGTCAACTCCTCATTATCTTCATTGCAATTATCTATAGAAATACAATGCGACAGTATTTTCGTAGCTTTATCATATGTTTTAGTAGAATGATTGTTATTTATTTTTATTTTTTTGTCTTTTTTGAATTGTGTTTTTTTTTCTTTTTTTTTGCTTAGATTTATTTTCCTTCATTTTTATTTCATTTCCGGACAACGGCTATTAAGAGCTATGAAGTTTTTATTTATATTAAATGGAAAATGTACCTGAATATCTAAGTAAAAAAAGTAAGTATTTAGTTTAAAAAGCCAACACATAACATTAATACAAGGAATAAACCAATTTAAAACTGCCTTGTTTAGGCTCACCGTGCTTCGAGGAACTCGTAAATGTAGCTATAGACAATAATATGAAAAAAAAAATATCAGAAATAATAAACAAAACAAAAAAACTAAAATTTTTATTAACCATATTTAAAGGTTCTAAAAAGTTTATCACAATAGACTGCACCTCTTGCTGGCTCGAAGGCGGCCGCCGCTTCCTATGGAGATCTAGAAATGAGTTGAGGAAAGGTAGAGGTATAAAAAAGGGCGCAGAGTTCGCGTCAACTATGAACTACGCTATATGGGGCGGATGTAGGGGGAGGGCTGTAGGCGGAGTAAGATACAGAATTTTTTTTATATATAAAAAAGATAAAAAAACCGCAAAGAGAAAAGAAAGAGGCACGGAAACGTATTATTGTAAATATCTGGTAAAGA
>JARSSU010009281.1:0-60000 GCA_029619165.1 Eurosta solidaginis
TTGTGGTAGTACATTTTTATGCGTGCAATAAATATTTAAAAATATCACATTCTTTTTTGTTTAAAGGTTAATGTTTAGTTAAATCCTCCTGGCAGGTTTGCCAATTGTTGGGTACTTATTGTAACGAATGTTAGCAGCCCTGAGCGATGCTATCGTCTCTAAGCCGATGCTAAGCAGTGACGTAAATGCACATCAATAATTCAATCATTATGTATCTACATAAACGAAACAATAACTGCGTCTACATATATGTACCATGTACGTATACGAGCAGCGAAGAGTCAATGCACACAACACATGCATATATCTTATCTGAGTTGTCACAAGAGAGAGCAATAATTTGTGCACGTAGTTGTGGCTGGCGATTTTGTAGCCGAAACTAACTAGTAAGTTCTGAAAAATCGAAGAGCCTAGAAGTATGCAGCGTAAACTATAAAATCGGGGCAGGCGAGTAAGAAGTAATTCAGTTTGATTTGAGCTGTCAAGCAGTTACGACTAAGACGATATCTAGCGAGCAATAGCAGATTATTTTGAAAGTCAGTTTGGTTATTAAGCTATTCGTTGCACAGTTTTGAGTGTTGTTGTGAAGTATTTTAATAAAGGCCATTTTTCCATTATTACATATTGGAGTTATTTATTCAACAGTTTTGCGATAAGAACCCTAGCAAAAAGGCAAATAAGAGGATTTGCAGCAAATTCGTTACAATTGGTGTCAGAAGAGGAATTGTTGAATAAATTCCAGAGGACAACAAGGACATGGCAAAGTTCAGTGAATTGAAGATCCAGCAACTAAAGAAGGAGTTGGAGAGCCGTGGATTGAATACAAGCGGCGTTAAACTTGAACTTCAGGCACGGCTACGAGAGGCAATGGAAGCAGAAGGAATTGATGTGGAAGAGTATGACTTTGATCTTGATGGCGAGGAAATAACAAAAATGGAAGAAACACCGCAGACAATGGCGAACACAGACCTGAACATGATATTGGCTGCAATATCGGCACAAATGTCCGAAATGTCATCACAAATATCTAACAACATGTCATCACAATTGGAATCACAGGAAACACGTATAACATCCAAGATGGAAACTCAACTGGAAGAACAGAAAACGTATATGTCATCACAGATGGAATCACAGGAGAACCGTATAACATCGAAGATTGAAGCACAAGTAGCACGAATGTCCTAAATGTCGGCACAAATATCAGCGCAAATCTCTTCACAACTGGAAGAGCAAGAAGGACGTATTTCTTCGAAGATGGAGGCGCAAGACACAAAAATTTGCAACTTGAGAACAAAATCGATGCCGAGATTGAAATATTGAGAGGTCGTATACAGGAGTTGCAACTAATTCGCCCAGTTGTTTCAGCAAGCAATACGAAGGAAAAAACTCCATCTTTTGACGGTTCTGTTCCTTTCCAGGTCTTCAAGCTACAGTTTGAGAAGACCGCAGCAGTGAACAACTGGAATGCGGAAGATAAAGTTGCTGCACTGTTCGTGGCATTGAAGGGGCCAGCAGCGGAAATGGAGCGGAAGTGAGCATAGGAAACAGATATTCCAAATTTAGTTGCAAAACCGTCGCCAAAGAGCGAATGGACTTTGCAGGAGTTTGCCTCGGATGCTGAAAGGTTAGCTCATCTCGCAATGCGGACGCACCCGTGGAATACACCGAGAGGGTAAAAATCCACAGTTTCATAAATGGCATACGGGACTGGGAAACGAAGCGAGCTACATACGCAAACCCAAAACTGACATTTGCTGAAACGGTATCACATGCATTAATCCAGGAAACAGCGTCGCTTCTATGTAAGCCAGTTTTCAAAGCACGCTGTGTGGAAGTAGAAAGGCCAAATTGGGTAGACACAATTTTGGAAGCACTGAAGGGATCTCAACAGAAGAATGCCGGAGTTATTAAATGTTTAAAGTGCGGCAACTCAGGTCACATTGCACGTCATTGCGATCTTGGTCCTAATAGTTCTAACAATGTGGGTGGCCGTAAACGCAAAGCTGGCAGAAATGAGCAAGAGCGTGTCGGATGTAAAGAACGAAAACTTGCCCCGGCTATTAAATGCCCTGTGATATCTGTGTCGCAAATTGGCAGAAAATCGAGCAGTCTTACCGTCAGAGGGAATGTGGATGGCAAAGAACGAGTACTGACTGTAGATACGGGCGCATCACATTCCTTGATCCGACTGACTTGGTCAACAGGAGAGTAAAACCGTTACCTGGAGCAAAGTTGCGTACGGTCACTGGCGAGTATAACCAAGTTCAGGAAGAAGTGATATGTGAAGTATTGATTGGGAAGGTCATGGTTCTACACAAATTTGTTTGGCGGAGATTGTTGATGAAGTTATATTGGGAGTGGATTTCTTGGTTGACCATGACATGAAGATCGATATGCAGAGAAGGGTGTTGCGTTATGAGAACCAAGATGTGCCACTTAAATTTAGTTTGAAAAAGGGTTCAGCAGTAATCGGGTACTGGTGGAGAAGACTCGACGAAGGCCACGAAATTCAAAGGTAAAAGTTGATGGAACAAATGGGCCAAACAAATCAAAGCCGAAGGTACCTGTGAGCGATACACTGGCATTGAAAAGCCCTGACGGACGTACTAAAACGAAGAAAGAATGCAAGGGTGGTTTCAAGCCAAGGCACACGACTGTTGTGAAGCGTCAGAACGATACTGATTATGCAAAGCAAATCCGTCCAGCGCAAGCTCTGCGAAGTAGTTCTTCATTGGCCGAGCAACAGAGTGCGAGGGAACGATCCAGAATAATGAGTAGTAAGATGGAACACAGGTACGACAAGGAAAATAATTCGGAAGGTTTCCGGAGGGAGATTTGGTACTGCTATACAAACCCTCACCGGCGGAAAGGTGTTCCATCCAAATATCGTGCAGTTGGGAAGGCCCGTACAGAGTTGTGAAGACGATCAGTGATGTCATCTGCCGCATGCAAGCAATTGGGAAATCACGAAATAGAAGAGTGGTACATTTGGCGATGCTAGCAGCGTTTAGATCGAGAGATTTGTCTGATCGGGACGATCAGACTTAGGTGGAGGGCAGTGTAACGAATGTTAGCAGCACTGAGCGATGCTATCGTCTCTAAGCCGATGCTAAGCAGTGACGTGAATGCACATAAATAATTCAATCATTACGTATCTACATAAACGAAACAATAACTGCGTCTACATATATGTACAATGTACGTATACGAGCAGCGAAGAGTCAATGCACAAACACATGCATATATCTTATCTGAGTTGTCACAAGAGAGAGCAATAATTTGTGCACGTAGTTGTGGCTGGCGATTTTGTAGCCGAAACTAACTAGTAAGTTCTGGAAATCGAAGAGCCTAGAAGTATGCAGCGTAAACTATAAAAGCGGGGCAGGCGAGTAAGAAGTAATTCAGTTTGATTTGAGCTGTCAAGCAGTTACGACTAAGACGATATCTAGCGAGCAATAGCAGTATTATTTTGAAAGCCAGTTTGGTTATTAAGCTATTCGTTGCACAGTTTGAGTGTTATTGTGAAGTATTTTAATAAAGGCCATTTTTCTATTATTACATATTGGAGTTATTTATTCAAAAGTTTAGCGATACGAACCTAGCAAAAGGGCAAATAAGAGGATTTGCAGCAAATTCGTTACATTATTTTTATATTCTAATTTGTATTTTTATATTTTATAAAAATTTAATCCATTTATTTCAATACGAAAAATATTGAGAAAATCGGCCCCAGTTAGCGGCTTAGCTATATCAGCTTTCAAACACGTAAAAGGAAATTCACGCCTTAAACCTAAATTTACATTTAAAAGCCTTTTCCTGAAAGTAGAAATTGTTGAACCGTTAGCTGCTGTGAGAATTATATCTGAACGTTTCTTATGAGGAAATTTGGAAGCAGGTAATACCGAAATTTCTGCCCCACTATCAATCAAAAAATTTTGTTTATTATCTTTGTCAAAAATGAATAAGCGACTAGTTGAAAATTCTAAATTCCCGTTATTCGTCGCTGCAACAACGGTCGAATTTACTTTGTCGAATCTTTATTTTTATTGTAAAAACAAGGTTGTTCACAATTTCGAGCGTTATATCCAAATTTTTAGTGGAATCTACACAACCAATTTGGATTATTACTCGAGTTAGAACGACGCCTAAAAGAATTTCTAAAAATTTTCCAAGAATTAGATCCAGACCTATACTTATTTCGATACATTTCTGTTTTAATTTCAGCTAACTCCAAAGAAATTTTCTGAAAATTTTCACATATCAAAGAGGTGGTTTTAACTAGATTTTCAATAACCGAATTTTGAACTTTTGGTATCTGATATTGTATTTACTGAGAAAACTTCTTTTTTATTCATAACTTCAAAAATGTTATCCGCTAATTTTACTAATTCATTAATATTATTAGAACTTGGGCTAGCCAAAATTACATTTAAACTTTTGGGAAGTTTTCTCAACCAAATTCTCTTTAAAATATTTTCACTAAAATTTGAACCGGCTAACAAAATTAATGACCGACAAAACTCAGAGGGCTTGCGATCACCCATTTCAGAATCATTTAAGATTTTGTCAAGCTTTGAATTTTCACTAAGAGAATGTCTTTCTATTAAAACTTTTTTGAGTTCACTAAACTTGTTAGTGAGGGGAGTGTTTTGGATAAAATCGAAAATTGTTACTATTACGTCTTGTGGAAGTGCTGCTATAATGTGTTCGTATTTGGTATTCTCTTGAGTTATATTTTTGGTGCTTAATTGTGTTTCAGCGTATATAAACCACGCTTCTGGACAACTAGTCCAAAATTGTGGAAGTTTGACAGATGTAGCACAAATTTCAGAATTATTTTGATTTGCATATGGATTTACTAAGTCTTCTTGAGAAGAATTATTCTGTAAATCAATAAGCGAATCATTTAAATTTTGTGTGAGTGTAGAAGTGTGTGTATTGTGTCGTGGAGAATGAAACATTTTAACTAAATTGAAGAAGGAGTTTACAAATTTAGTAAACAATTAAATATCAATATTAAAAATATTTATATTTTATAATAACTGTTTAAATAAACAAAACAAACCAATCTCAAAATTCTTCTTCCAAAATTTTTGTTATTTCTTCTTCCAAATTCAATTTGATCCTTTTAATATCGTGCAATGGCTTTAAAATTGTTGATGAAATGGACATTGTATTGTGCAATGGCTTTAAAATTGATTGATGAAATTGGACAATGTATTGTGCAATGGCTTTAAAATTGATTGATGAAATTTGGTAATCAATTTAAGATTTAAAACGGGGCGGTTTTGCAGTTTTATGTATTATCAATTAATTTTGTTTGTTAAAAACACTCAAATGAATTTACACAGTTTGGTTGTAGTTGCTTTCGTTTTTAATATTCCTTTCTTCTATAATTTCTGCTTTGATATTGCTTTTGTTTTGTAGTTCTAGTTTAAATATTTATTGCCAATTCTTATTTTCTCGATGTCGTTCAACAATATGGCGTAACTGATAAAAATTATATATTGGAATTCAAAATTATAGAAGTGAATTTAAAACTGATGGTGCACACTAATTTTTGGTTTGTTCGAATTTTCCTTTTCTTCCTTCCTTCCTCCTTTCTTCTTCTTTCTTTTCTTCTTCTTTCTTTCTTTTCTTTCTTTTCTTTCTCCTTTTTCCTTCTCTTCTTTCTTCTTTTTCTTTCTTTCTTCTCTTTTCTTTCTTTTCTTCTCTTTTCTTCTCTTCTTTCTTTCTTTTCCTTTCTTTCTTTTTCTTCTTCTTCTCTTTTCTTCTTCTTTTTTCCTTTCTTTCTTTTCTTTCTTTCTTCTTTTCTTTCTTTTCTTTTCTCTTCTTCTATTTCTCTCCTCCTATTTCTTTCTCTTTCTATTCCTCTTTTCTTCTTTCCTTTCTTCTGTCTCTTCTTTCCTCTTTCTTTCTTCCTTTCTCTCTTCTTTCTTCTTTCTTCCTCTTTTCTTCTTTCTTCTTTCTTTCTTCTTTTCTTTCTCTTTCTTCTCTTTCTTCTTCTGCCTTTCTTTCTTCCTTTCTTCTTTCTTTTCTTTCTTTCCTTCTTCTTTCTTTCTTTCTTTCTTTTCTTCCTTTCTTTTCTTTTTCTTCTTTCTCTTCTTCTATCTATTTCTTCTTTTCTTTCTTCTTTTTTCTTTCTTCTTCTTCTTCTTTCCTTCTCTTTTCTTCTTTCTCTTCTTCTTCTTCTTCTTTTCTTTCTTCTTCTTTTCCTTCTTTCCTTCTTTCTTTCTTTTCTTCTTTCTTTCTTCTTCTCTCTTTCTTCTTTCTTCTCTTTTTTTTTCTTCTTTCTTTCTTTCTTCTTCTTCTTTCTTCCTTTCTTTCTCTTTCTTTTTCTTTCTTTCTCTTCTTTTCTTCTTCTTCTCTTTCTCTTTTCTTTCTTTCTCTCTTCCTTTCTTTCTCTTCTTCTTCTTCCTTTCTTTCTTTTTCTTCTTTCTTCCTTTCTTTCTTCTTTCTTCTCTTCTTTCTTCTTTCTCTGTTTTTCTGTTTTTCTTTTCTTCTCTTTTCTTTTCTTCTCTCTTCTTCTTTCTTCCTTTTTTCTTTCTTTCTTCTTCTTCTTCTTCTTCTTCTTTCTTTCTTCTTCCTTCTTCTTCTCTTCTTTTCTCTTCTTTCTCTGTTCTTCTTCTCTCTTTCTTCTTCTTTTCTTCTTTCTCTCTTCTTCTTCTTTTCTTCTCTTTCTTTCTCTTCTCTTTTCTTCTTTCTTCTTCTTTCTTCTTCTTTATTCTCTTCTTTCTTTTCTTCTTCTTTTCTTTCTCTTTCTTCTTTCCTTTTCCTCTCTTTTCTTCTCCTCTCTTTCTTTCTTCTTCTTTCTTCCTTCTTCTTCTTTTCTTCTTCTTCTTCTTCTCTTCTCTCTCTTCTTTCTCTTCTCTTCTTCTTTTCCTTTCTTCTCTCTCTTTCTTCTTTCTTCTTCTTTCTTTTCTTCTTTCTTCCTTTCTCTTCTTCTTCTCGTTTCTTTTCTGTCTCTTTCCTTCTTTCTTCTTCTCTTCTTTCTTCTTCTTCTTCTCTTTTCCTTCTCTTCCTTCTTCTCTTCTTCTTCTTTCTTTCTCTTTTCTTCTCTCTCTCTTTTCTTTCTTTCTTCTCTTCCTTCTTTCTTTCTTTCTTCTCTTTCTTTTCTTTTCTTCTTCTTCCTTCTTTCTTTTCTTCTTCTTCTTCTTTCTTCTTCTCTTTCTTCTTCTTCTTTCTTCTTCTTCTTCTTTCTTTCTTCCTCTTTCCTCTTCTCTTCTTCTTTTCTTCTTTTCTCTTTCTTCTTCTTTCTTCTTCTTCTTTTCTCTCTTTTTCTTTCTTTCTTCTTTCTTCTTTCTTTTCTTTCTTTTCTTCTTCTTCTTCTTTCTTCTGCTTTTCTTTTCTTCTTTCTCTCCTCTCTTCTTCTCTTTCTCTTTCTTCTTCTTTTCTTCTTTCTCTTTCTCTTCTTCTCTCTTCTCTTCTTTCTTTTCTTTCTTTCTTCCTTTCTCTCTTCCTTCTTTTCTTTCTTCGCTTCTTTCTTTGCGTTCTTCTTCCTTTCTTCTTTCTTCTCTTTCTCTGTACGTCTCTCTTTCTTTCTTTCTTTCTTCTTCTTCTCTCTTTCTTCTTCTTTCTTCTCTCTCGTTCTTCTTTCTCCTTCTTCTGCTCATCTCTCTTCTCTTCTTCTTCCTTTTCTTCTTCTTCTTTTCTTCTCTCTTCTTCTTCTTCTTCTTCTTCTCTTCTCTTTCTTTCTGTCTTCTTCTTCTTTCTTGCTCGTTTCTCTTCTTTCTTCTTCTTCTCTTCTCTTCTTTCTTCTTCTCTTCTTCTTCTTTCTTCGTTCTATCTCCTCTTCTTCTTCTTTCTACTCTTCTTGCCTTCTTTCTTTTCTTTCTCTTCTTTCGTCTTTCTTCTTCTTTCTTCTTCTCTTTCTTCTTCTTCTCTCTGCTTCCTTTCTTCTTTCTTGTCTTCTTCTTCTTTTCTCTCTGTTCTTATCTCTTCTCGTCTCTTCTCTTCTTTTCTTTTCTTCTTTCTTCTTCTTCGTCTCTTCTTCTTCTTCTTTTCTTCTTCTGCTCTTTCTCTTCTTTTCTTCTTTCTATTCTTTCTCTTCTTTCTTCTAATATCTTCTTCTGTTTCTTTCTTGTCTCGTTCTTGTCTTTCCTGGTCTGTTTCTCGGCGTTTCCTCTCTCCTTATTTTCTTTCTTCTCTTTCTTCTCTTCTTCTTGCTTCTTCTTCTAATCTCTTCTTCTTCTTCGTTCTTTCTTCTGTCTTTCTTTCTTCTTCTTTCTTCTTTCTCTTTCTTCTATTCTCTTTCTCTTCTTCCTCATTTCTTTCTCTCTTCTCTTCTTCTTCTTCTTCTCTCTTTCTTTCTGTCTTTCTTTTCTCCTTCTGGTCTTTCTTTTCTTCTTTCTGTCCTTCTTCTTCCTCTTTTCTTCTTCTCTTCTCTTCTCTTCTCCTTCTTTTCTGGAAGTTTCTTCTCTTCTATCGCCTTCTCTGTCTTCTTTCTTCTTCTTTCTTCTTCTCTCTCTTTCTCTTCTCTTCTTCTTCTTCTCTTCTTTCTTCTTCTTTCTTCTTCTCCTCTTCTTCCTTTCTGTCTGTTTCTTCTCTTCTCTGTTCTTCTCTCTCTTTCTCTCTTCTTCTCTCTTCTTCTGTCTTACTCTTCTTCTTTCTCTGTCTCTTTCTTCTCTTCTCTTCCTGCTTCTGTCTCTTTTCTTCTTCTTCTTCTTCCTCTCTTCTTCTTCTCCTTCTGCTCTTCATTCTCTTTCTTTTCTTCTTCTACTCTTCTTTCTCTTCTTCTTTCTTTCTCTTCTCTTTCTTCTTTCTTCTCTCTTCTTCTCTTTTCTTCTTTCTTCTCTTCTTCTTTCTTCTTTCTTCTTCTCTCTCGTCTTTCTTCTTCTCTCTTCTCTTCTTCTTCTTCCTTCTTCTTCTTTCTCTTCTTCTCTTCTTCTTTCTTGTCCTCTTCTCTCTTTCTCTTTCCTTCCTATGTTCTTTCCTTCTTCGTTTCTCTCTTTCTTCCTTTCTTTCCTTCCTTTTCTTTCTTCTGCTCTTTCTTCTTCTAAGGGTTTCTCTTTCTCTTCTCCTTTCCTTCTTTCTTTCTTCTTCTTCTGCTTCCTTTCTTCTCGAATTTCTCTCCCTCTCTTCTCTTTTCTCTCTTATTCTTTCTTCTCCTTTCTTCTTTCTTCTCTTCTCTCTATTCTTTCTTTCTCTTTCTCTTCTTTCTTCTCTTCTTCTCTTCTTCTTCTTCTCTGCTTCTTCTCCTTCTTCGTCTTTCTTCCTTTCTTTCTCTTTCTTCTGTCTTCTTTCCTTCTTTCTTCTTCTTCTCTTCTTCTCTTCTCTTCTTCCTTCTTCTTCTTCTCTCTTCTTTCTTTCTTCTTTCGTTGCTTTCTTTTCTCTCTTCTTCCTTCTCTTCATTCTTCCTTCTTTCTCTTCTTCTATCTTTCTTCTCTCTTCTTTCTCTCTTCTCTCTTTCTTCCCTTTCTCTTCTTCTCTTTCTTTCTTTCTCTCTGTCTCTTCTTCTTCTCTCTTCTTCTCTTCCTTCTCTCTCTTCTTCTCTTCTTCTCTTTCTCCTTCTGTCTCTACTCTCTTTCTTTCTTCCTTCTTCCCTTCTTCTCTTCTTCTTCTTTCTTTTCTCTTTTCTTCTTCTCTATTTCTCTTCTTCTTCTCTTCTCTCTCCTATCTTTCTTCTCTTCTCTTTCTTCTGTCTCTCCTTCTCTTCTTTCTTCTCTTCTTCTTTCTTTTCTCTTCTCTCTCTTCGCTCTCTTTCTTCTGTCTTTCTTTCTGTCTTCCTTTCTTCTTCCTTTCTTTCTTCTTCTATTCTTTCTTCTTTCTTTCTCTCTCTCTCTCTAGTTCTTTCTTCTATCTTCCTTCTTCTCCTTCTTTCTTTCTTCTTGCCTGCCTTTCTTCCTTTCTCCTTTCTTCCTTCTTCTTCTTCTCTGTCTTCTTTCTCTTCTTTCTCTTCTTTCTTCTTTCTTTCTTTCTTTCTTCTCTCTCTTCTTTCTCTTCTTCTTCTCTTTCCTCTCTTTTCTTCTTTTCTTCTTTTCTCTTCTCTTCCTTTCTTCTTTCTTCTTCTTTGCTTCTTTCTTCTTTCTTCTCTCTGTCTTCTTTTCTTTTCTTCGTTTCTCCTTCTTTCTCTTCTTTCTTCTCTTTCTTCTTCTCTTTCTCTTTCTAGCTTCTCTTCTCTTCTCTTCTTTCTTTCTTCTCTCTTCTCTTCTTCTTTCTTTTCTGTCTTCTCCTTTCTCTCTTCTTTCTTCTCTCTATCTCCTTCTTCTCTTTCTCTTCGTCTTCTTCTCTCTTCTCTCTTCGTTTCTTCTCTTTTTCTTTCTTTCTCTTTCTTCTTCTTCTTCTTTCTTACTCTTCTCTTTCTCCTCTCTTCTTCTTCTCTCTTTTCTTCTTCTTTCGTCTCTTTCTTCTCTTTCTTTTTCTTCTTCTCTTCTTCGTTCTTCCTTCTTTTCTTTCTTCTTTCTGTCTTATCTCTTCTCCTCTTCTTCTTTCTTCTCTTTCTTCTTTGCCCCTTCTTCCTTCTTCTTCTTTCTCTCTTTTCTTCTTTCTTCTTTTCTATTTCTTCTCTCTTCTCTTTCTTCTTCTCATTCTTTCTTCTTCTTTCTTTCTTTCTCTCTTTCTTCTTTCTTCTTCTTCTTTCTTTCTCTCCTTCTCTATCTGTCTGTCTCTCTTCTGTTCTTCTGCTTCTTCTTCTTTCTTCTCTCCTTCTTCTGTCTCTCGTCTCTCTTCTCTTTCTTTCTTCTTCTGTTCTTTTCGTGCTTCTCTCCTTCTTTCTCTTTCTTCTTCTTCTCTTTTCTGTCTGTCTTTCTTTCTCTTCTGTCTTGTCTTCTCTTCTTCTTCTTCTTTCTTCTTCTCTCTTCTTCTTGTCTTTCTTCTCTTTCTTCTTCTTTCTTTGTCTTCTTTCTCTTCTTCTCTTCTGTCTTTCTCTTCTTCTTCATCTCTCTTCTTCTCTTCGTTTCTGCTCTTCTTGGTAAAATGTGTGTTCTTTCTTCTTCTTCTTCTTCTGTCTTCTTCTTCTCTCTTCTTTCTTTTTCTCTTCTCTCTTCTCATTCTTCTTCTTCTTCTTCTTCTCTCTTTCTTCTCCTCTTCGTCTCTTCTTCTCTTCTTCTCTTTCTTCTCCTCTTTCTCTTCCTGTGTCTTCTTCTTCTTCTTCTTCTCCTTCTTCTTTCTCTTCTTTTCTCTTTCTTTATCCCCTTCTCTGTCTTTGTCTTTTCCCTTTCTGTCTTTCTCTTCTGCTTCTATTTTCTCTTCTTTCCTTTCCTTCTACTGTCTTCTTCTTTCTGCTTTTCCTTTGTTGTTTCGCTTTCTCTTCTTTCTTCCACCTTCTTTCTTTCTTCTTCTTCTTTCTTCTCTTCGTCTCTTCTTCTCTTTCTTGCTGGCTGTCTTCTTCTTTTCTTCTTCTTTCTGTCCTTTCTCTTCTTTCTTTCCCTCTTCTTCTTCCTTCTCTTTCTTCTTTCTCTTCTTTCCTTCTTCTTCTTTCTTCTCTTTCTTTCTTCTTCTTCTCTCTTCTTCTCTGTCTCGTTCTATCCTTTCTTCTTCTTTCTTCTTCTTCCTTCTTTCCTTTCTGTCTCTTCTTTCTTCTTTCTTCTCGCTCTTTCCTCTTCTTCTTTCTTCTCTTCTCTCTGCTTCCTTCTCTGTCTCTTCTTCTCTCTTCTATTCTCTCTTCTTACTTCTTCTTCTTTCTCTTCTTCTTCTCTTCTTTCTTCTTCTCCATTCTTTCCTCTTTCTTCTTCTGTCCTTCTCTTCTTTCCTTCGTCTCTTCTTTCTGTCTTCTTTCTTCTTTCTCTCGTTCTGCTTCTTCTGTCTTCTTCTTTCTTCTTCTCTTCTCTTCTCTTCTTCTCTTTCCTTCCTTTTCTTCTTCTTCTCGTCTTCTGCTTTCTTTCTTCTTTTCTGTTCTTCGCCTTCTTCTTCTTCTCTCTTCTTCTTCTTCTCACTTCCTCTCTCTCTTTCTTTCTTTCCTTTCTCTCTTCTTCTTCTTTCTTCTTCTTCTTCGTCTTTCTACTGTCTCTCTTCTCTTTTCTTCTCTTCTTCTTCCTTCTCCTGTCTGTTCTTCTTCTTCTCTTCTTTTCCTTCATTTCTTCTTCTTTCTTTCTTCTTCTCTCCTTCTCTTCTTTCTTTCTTCTTCTTCTGTCTCCTTTCTTTCTTCTTTTTCTCTTTCTTCTTCTTTCTTCTTCTTCCTTCTTTTTTCTCTTTTTTTCTTGTTCTTCTTCTTTCTTTTCTTTCTTCTCCTTTCTCTTTTTCTTTTCTCTTCTTTTTCTTTCTCTTTCTTTTTCTCTTTTCCTCTTTCTTCTTTTTTCTTTCTCTTCTTTTCTTTCTTCTTTCTTTCTTCTTCCTTTCTCTTCTTTTTCTTCTCTCTTCTTTCTTTCCTTTTCTTCTCTCTTCTTTCCTTCTTTTCTTCTTCTTCTTCTCTTCTTTCTTCTTTTCTTTCTTCTTTCCTTCTTCTTTCCCTCTTCTTCTTTCTTTCTTTCTCTTTTCTTCTTCTTCTCTTCTTTCTTCTTCTTTTCTTCTTCTTCTTTTCTTTTCCTTCTTTCTTTCTCTTCTTCTTTTCTCTTTCTTTTCCTTTCTTTCTTTCTTCCTTCTTCCTTTCTTCTTTCTTTTTCTTTCTTCTTTTCTTTCCTCTTTCCTTCTTCCTTTCTTTCTTCTCTTTCTTTTCTTTTCTTTCCCTTTCTTTCTTCTTTCTTTCTTTCCCTTCCTTTCTGTTCTTCTTTTCTTCTTCTCTCTGTCTCTTCTTTCTCTTTCTCTTCTTTTCTTCTTCTTTCTTCTTTTCTTCCTTTCCTTTCTTTCTTTTTCTTTCTTTCTTCCTTCTTCTTTCTTCTTTCTTTTCTTTCTTTCTTTTCCCTCTCTTTCCTTTCTTCTTTCCTTTTCTTCCTTTCTTTCTTCTCCTTTTCTTTTTCTTTTCTCTTTCTTTTCTTTCTTCTTTTCTTCTTTTCTTTCTTCTTTCTTTCTTTCTTCTTTCTTCCTTCTTTCTCTTTCTTCTTTTCTTTCTCTTTCTTCTTCTTCTTTCTTCTTTCTTCCTTTTCTCCTTTTCTTTCCTTTTTCTTCCTCTTTTTCTTCTTCCTCTTCTCTTTCTTTCTTCTTCTCTTTTTCTGTTCTTTCTTCTTCTTCTTTTCTTCTTTCTTCTTTCTTTCTTTCCCTTTCTCTCTTCTTTCTCTTTCCTCTTCCTCTTTCTTTTCCTTTTCTTTCTTTCTTTCTTTTTTCTTTTCTTTCTTTCTTCCTCTTCTTTCTTTCTTTTTCTTTTCCTCTCTTTTTCTTTCTTCTTTCTTCTTTCTTTTCTCTCTTCTTCTTCTTTCTGTTTCCTTTTTCTTTTCTTCCTTTCTTCTTTCTTCTCTTTTCTTTCTTCTTTCTTTCCTCTTCTTTCTTTCTTTCTCCTTTTCTTCTCTTCTTTCTTTTTCTTCTTTTTCTTCTTTCTTTCCTTCTTTCTTTCTTTCTTCTCTTTCTTTTCTTCTTTCTTCTTTTCCTTCTCTTTCTTTCTTTCGTTCTTTCTCTTTCTTTCCTTTCCTTTTCTTTCTTTCTTCCTTTTTCTTTCTTCTTCTTTCTTCTTCTTTCTTTCCTTTCTTTCTTTTCTTTCTCTTCTTTCTTTCTTTTCTTCCTTCTTCTTTTCCCTCCTTCCTTTTCTTCTTTCTTCTTTTCTTCTTTCTTCTTCTTTTTCTTTCTTTCTCTTTCTTCTTCTTTTTCTTCTTTCTTCTTCCTTCTTCTCTTTCTTCTTTCCTTTCTCTTTTCCTTCCTGTTTCTTCTCTTTCTTTCTCTTCTTCTCTTTTCCTTTCTCTCTCTTATTCTTCTTTTTCTTCTTCTTCTTTCCTTTCTTCTTCTCTTTTCTTTTTCTTTCTTTCTCTTTTCTTCCTTCTTTTTCCTCTCTTTCTTTTCTTTCTCTTTCTTTTCTCTTCTTCTTTTCTTCTCTTTTCTCTTTCGTCTTTTCTCTTCTTTCCTTCTTTTTTCTTTCTTTCTTTCTTTTCTTCTTCTTTCTTCTTTCCTCCTTCTTTCTTTCTTTCTTTTCTCTTTTCTTCTCTTCTTTCTTCTTCTTCTTTTTCTCTTCCTTTCTTTCTTTTCTTTCTTCTTCTTCTTTCTTTCTCCTTTCTTTCTTTCTTTCTCCTTTCCTTTCTTTCTCTTTTCCTTTTCTTTTCTTTCTTTTTTCCTCTTCCTTCTTTTCTCTTCTTCTTTCTTCTTTCTTTCTTTTCCTTCTTTTCTTTCTTCTTTTCTTCTTTCTTTCTTCCCCTTTCTTTTTCCTTCTTTCTTCTTTCCTCTTTCTTCTTTCTCTTTTCTCTTCCTTTCTTTCTCTTCTTCTTTTCTTTCTTTTCTTCTTTTCCCTTTCTTTTCTTTCTTTCTTCTTCGTTCTTCCTTCTTTCTTTTCTTCTTCCTCTTCCTCCTTTCTTTCTTCTTTCTCCTTCTTTCTTCCTTCTTCTTTCTTCTTTCTTTTCCTTCTTCTTTTCCCTTCTTCTTTTCCTTTCTTATTCCTTTTCTTTCTTTCTTTCCTTTTTTCTTTCTTTTCCTCTTCTTTCCCTTCCTTTCTTCTTCTTTCTTCTTCTTTCTTCTTCTTCTTTTCTTTCTTTTCTTTCTTCTTTCTCTTCTTTCTCTTTCTTCTTTCTCCTTTCTTTCTTTTCTTTCTTCTTCTTCTTCTTCTTTCTCTTTTCTTCTTCCTTTTCTTCTCTTTTCTTTCCTTCTTCTATCTCTTCTCCTCTTTCTTCCTTTTCCCTTTCTTTTCTTTTCTTTCTTTTCTTCTTCTTTCTTTCTTCCCTTTCCTCTTCTTCTTCTTCTCTTTCCTCTTTCTTTTCCTTCTTTCTTTCTGTCTTTTCCTTTCTTCTTCTTTTCTTCTTCTTCTTCCTTCTTTCTCCTTTCTTCTTTCTCTTTCTTTCTTCTTTTCTTTTTCCTCCTTCTTTTCTCTTCTTCTCTTCCTTTTCTTCTTCTTCTTCTTCCTTTTCTTCCTCTTTCCTTTCTTCCTTTCTTTTCTTTTCTTCTTCTTTTTTTTTTCTTTCTTCTTTTTTCTCTCTCTTTCTTCTTCTTTCTTTCTTTTCTTTCTTTCTTTCTTTCTTCCTCCTTCCTTTCCTTTCTTCTTTTCTTCCTTTTCTTTCTTTTCTTCCCTTCTTCCCTTCTTCTTCCTTCTTTCTTCTTCTTCTTCTTTTCTGTTCTCTTTCTTTTTCTTCCTTTCTTTCTCTCTTCTTCTTTCTTCTTCTTCTCTCTTTCTTCTTCTTCTCTTTGTCTTTTCTTCTCTTTCTTTCTTCTCTTCTTTCTTTTTCTTCTTTTCTTCTTTCTTTCTTCTTCTTTTCTCTTTCCTTCTTCTTCTTTCCTCTTTTGTCTTCTTCTTTCTTCTTCTTTCTTCTTTTTTCTTCTTCCTTTTCTTTTCCTTCTCTTTCCTTTCTTTCTTTCTCTCTTTCTTTCTTTTCTTCCCTTGTCCTTTCTTCTTCTTCTTTTCTTTCTTTCTTTCTTTCTTCTCTTCTCTTCTTTCTTTCTTCTTTCTTCTTTTCTTTCTTCCTCTTTTTCTTCCTTCCCTCTTCTTTTTCTTTTCTCTTCTTTTCCTTTTTTTCTCTTTCTTCTTTTCTTCCTTCTCTTTTTCTCTTTCTTTCTTCTTCTTCTCTCTTTCTTTCTTCCTTTCTTCTTTCTTTCTGTTTTCTTCTTTTTCTTCTTTCCTCCTTTCCTTCTTTTCTTCTTCTTTCTTTCTCCTTCTTTTCTTTCTTTCTTTCTTCTTCTTCTTTCTTCTTTTCTTTCTTCTTTCTTTCTTTTCTTCTTCTTCTTCTCTTCTGTTCCTTTTCTCTTTCTTTTTCTTCTCTTTTCTTTCTGCTTCCTTTCTTCTTTTCTTTCTTTTCTTTTTTCTTCTTCTTCTTTCTTCTTCTCTCTTTCTCTTTCTTTCTCTTTTTCTTTTCCTTTCTTCTTTCTGTCTCTTTTCTTCTTTCCTTCTTCTTCTTCTTTCTTCCTTTTCTTTTCTTCTTTTCTTCTTTCTTTCTTCTTTCTTTCTTTCCTTCTTCTTCTTTCTTCTTTCCTTTCTTTGTCTTTTTTCTTTCTTCTTTCTTCTTCTTCTTTTCTCTTCTTCTTTTCTTCTTTCTTTTTCTTCTTTTCTTTCTTCTTCTTTCTTCTTCTTATTCTTTCTTTCCTTCCTTCTTCTTTCTTCTCCTTCTTTCTTTTCTTTCTTCTTTCTTTCTTTATTCCTTTCTTTCTTTCTTCTCTCTTTCTCTCTTCTTTTCTTTTCTTCTTTCTTTCCTTTTCTTTCTTTCTTTCTTTCCTTCTTTCTCTCTCTTCTTCTTCTTCTTCTTTCTTTCTTCTTTCTTTCTTCTTTCTTCTTTTTCCTTCTTTTCTTTTTCTTCTCTCTTTCTTTCTTCTTTTCCTTTCTTTCCTTTCTTCTTCTTTTTCTGTCTCTTTCTTCTTTTTCTCTTCTTCTTTCTTTCCTTTCTTCTTCTTCTTTTCTTTTCTTCTTCTTCTTTCTTTTCTTCTTTTCTTCCTTTCTTCTTCTTCCTTTCTTCTTTCTTCTTTCTTTCTTTCTTTTTCTTTCTTTCTCTCTCTTCTTCTTCTTTCTCTTCTTCTTTCTTTTCTTCTTTCTTTCTTTTTTCCTTCTTCTTCTTCTTTCTCTCTTTTTCTTCTCTTTCCTCTTTTCTTTCTTTCTTTTCTTCTTCTGTCTTTTCTTCTCTTTCCTTCTTCTTTCTTCTTTTTCTTTCTTCTTCTTTCTTCTGTTCTCTTTTCTCTTCTTTTTCTCTCTCCTTCTTCTTCTTCTTTCTTTCTTCTTCTTTCTTCTTTCTTATTTCTTTTCTTTCTCTTTCTTTCTTTTCCTTTCTATTTCTTCTTTCTTTCTTTCTTTTCCTTTCTTCTTTCTTTCTTCTTCCTTCTTTCTTTCTTTCTTTCTATTTCTTCTTTTCTTTCGTCTTTTCTCTTTCTTCTTTTTTTCTTCTTTCTCTTTTCTTCTCTTCTTCTTCTTCTTCTTTCTTTTTCTTTCTTCTCCTCTTCTTTCTTTCCTTTTCTTTTTCTTTCTTTTCTTCTTTTCTTCTTCCTTTTCTTTCTTTCTTTTCTTTTTCTCTTCTTTCTCCTTCTTCTTTCTTTCTTTCTTTCTTTCTCTTTCTTTCTTCCTTTCTTTCCTTTCTCCCTTCCTTCTTCTTCTTTCTTTCTTCTTCCTTTCTTTCTTTCTTCTTTTCTTCTCTTTCTTTCTTTCTCTTTCATTTCTTTTCTTTCTTCTTCCTTCTCCTCTTCTTTCTTCCTTCTTCTTTCTTCTTCTTTTCTTCTTTCTCTTTTCTTCTCCTTCCTTCTTTCCTTCTTCTTTCTTCTTCTTTCTTTCTCTTTCTGTCTTTCTTCTCTCTCTTTTCTTCTTTCTTTCCTTTTCTTCTTCTTTCTTCTTCTTTCTTCCTCTTTCCTTTTCTTTCTTCTTTTCTTTCTTCTTTCTTCTTCTTTCTCTTTTCTCTTTCTTTCTTCTTTCTTCCTTTCCTTTCTTTCCTTTCTTCTTCCTTCTTTTTCTTCTTTCTTCTTCTTCTTCCTTCTTCTTCTTTCTTTCTTTCTCTTTTCTTCTTCTTTCTCTTTTCTTCTCTTTCTCTTTCCTTTCTTCTTCTTTTCTTTCTTCTTCTTCTTTCTTCTTTCTTTCCTTCTTTCTTCTTTCTTCTTCTCCTTTCTTCTTTTTCTTTCTTCTCCTTCTTCTTCCTTCTCTTTCTCTTCTTCTCTTTCTTCCTTTCTGTTCTTTTCTTCTTCTTTCTTTTCTTTCTTCTTTCCTTTTCTTTCTTTCTTCTCTTTCTTCTCTTTCTCTTCTTCTTCTTTCTCCTTCTTTTTCTCCTTTCTTCTTCTTTCTTTCCTTTTCCTTCTCCTTCTCTTTTCTTTCTTTCTTTCTTTTCTTCCCTTCCTTCTTCTTTCTTTTTCTTTCTTTCTTCTTCCTTTCTTCTCTTTCTTTCTTCTTTCTTCTTCTTCTTTCTTTTCTTTCCTTTCTTTCTTCTTCTTTCTATTTTTCTTTCCTTCTTCTTCTTTCTTTCTTTCTTCCTTTCTTTCTTTTCTTTCTCTTTCTTTCCTTTTCTTCTTTTCCTTTCTTCTCCTTCCTCTTTCTCCTTCTTTTCTTTCTTCTATTTTCTTCTTTCTCTTCTTTCCTTTCTTCTTTTTCTTTCTTCTTCTTCCCTTCTTTTCTTCTTTCTTCTTCTCTTCTTCTTTCTCTCCTTCTTTCTTTCTTTTCTCTTCTCTTCCTTTCCTCTTTTTTTCTTCTTCTTCTTTCTTTCTTTCTTCTTCTTCCTTTCTTCTCTTTTTCTTCTTTTCTTCTTTCTTTCTTCTTCTCTCTCTCTTTCTTCTTCTTCTTCTTTCCTTCTTTTCTTCTCTTTCTTTCTTTCTTTCTCTTCTTTCTTCTTCTTCTTTCTCTTCTTTTCTTTTCTTCTTTCTTTCCTTTTCCTCTCTTTCCTTCTTTCCTTTCTCTTCTCTTTCTTCTTTCTTCTTTTCTTTCTTTCTTCTTCTTCTTTTCTTCTTTCTTTCTTCTTCTTTCTTCTCTGTTCTTTCTTCTCTTTTCTTCTTTCTTCTTTCTTTTTTCTTCTTTCTTTCTTTCCTTCTTTCTTTCTTTTCCTCTCTTTTCTTTTCTTTTCTCCCTTTTCTCTTCTTCTTTCTTCTTCTTTTCTTTCTTCTTTTCTCTTTCCTTCTTTCTTCCTTCTTCTTTCTTTCTCTTCTCTTTCTTCTCTTCTTCTTCTTTCTTCTCTTCTTTTCTTTCCTCTTTTCTTCTCCTTCTTTTTTCTTCTTCTTTCTCTTTCTTTCTTTCTCTCTCTTCTTCTTTTCCTTCTCTCTTCTTTCTTCTTCTCTTCTTCTCTTTTCTTTCTTCTTTTTCTTTCTTTCTTCTCTTTTCTTCTTCTTTCTCTTTCTTTTCTCTTTCTTTTCTCTTTCGTCCTTCTTTTTCTTCCTTTTTTCTTCTTCTTCTTCTTCTTTCTTTCTTTCTCTTTTCTCTTTCTCTTCTTCTTTCTTCTTCTTCCTTTCCTTCTTCTTTCTTCTCTTCTTTCTTTCTTCTCTTTCTTCTTCTTTTTTCTTCTTTCTTCTTCTTCTTCTTTCTCTTTTCTTCTCTTCTTCTTCTTTCTTTCTTTCTCTTTCTTTTTTCTTCTGTCTTCTTTCTTTCCTTTCTTTCCTTCTTCCTTTTCTTCTCTTTTTCTTCCTCTTTCTTTCTCTATTCTTCTTCTCCTCTTTTCTTCTTTCTTTTCTCCTTTCTTTTCTCTTTTCTTCTTATTCTTTCTTCTTTCTTTCTCTTTTCTTTTCTTCCTTCTTCCTTTCTCTTCTTTCTTTCTTTCTCTTTTTCTTTCTTTTTCTCTTCCTTCTTCCTCTTTTCTTCTCTCTTCTTTTCCTTTCTTTTTTCCTTTCTTTTCCTTTCTTCTTTTCTTCCTTTCTTCTTTCTTCTTTCTTCTTTTTTCTTCTTCTTTTCTCCTTTCTATTTCCTTTCTTTTCTTTTCTTCTCTTTCTTCTTCTTTCTTTTCTTTCTTCTTCTTTTTTCTTCTTTCTCTTTCCTTTCCTTCTTTCTTTCTTTCTGTTCTTCCTTTCTTTCTTTCTTTCTTCTGCTTCTTTCTTCTTTTTCTTCTCTTCTTCTTTCTCCTTTCTTTTCTCCTTTCTTTTCCTTCTTCTCTTTCCTTTTCTTCTTCTCTTCCTTCATTTTTCCTTCTCTTTTTCTTCTCTTTCTTCTCTTTCTTTCCTCTTTTCTTTCTTTCTTTCTTTCTTTCTTCTATCTTCTTTTCTCTTTTCTTTCTTTTCTTCTTCTTCTTCTCCTTTCTTCTTCTTCTTTCTTCTTTCTTCTTTTCCTTTTCTTCTTCTCTCTTCTTCTCTTTCTTCTTCTTTTTCCTTCTTCTTCTTCTTTTCTCTTCTTCTTTTCCTTTTCTTCTTTCTTTCTCCTTCTTTTCTTTCTTTCCTTTTTTCCTTCTCTTCTTTTCTTTCTTCTTCTTCCTTTTCTTTCTTCTTTCTTCTTCTTTCTTTCCTTCTTTTCTTCTTTCTTATCTCTTTGTTCTTCTTCTTTCTTTTCTCTCTTCTTTCTTCTCTTCTTCTTTTCCTTCTTCTTTTCTCCTTTCTTCTTCTTTCTTTCTCTTTTCCCTTTTCCTTTCTTCTTCTTTCTCTTTCTTTCTTTTCTTCTTTTTCTTCTTTTCTTTCTTGTCTTCTCTTTCTTTTTCCTTCTTTTCTTCTTTCTCTTTTCTTTTCTCCTTCTTTCCTTTCTTCTTTCTCTTTCTTTTCTTCTTTTCTTTTCTTCTTTCTCCTCTTTCTCTTTCTTTCCTTCTGTTCTTTCTTTTTTCTTTTCCTTTCTTTTTCTTTCTTTTTCTTCTTTTCTTCTTCTTCTCTTTCTTCTTTCTTTTCTCTTCTTTCTTCTTCTTTCTTCTTTCTTCTTTTCTCTCCTTTCTCTTCTTTCTTTTCTTTCTTTTTTTCTTTTCTTTTTCTATCTTTTCCTTTTCTTCTTCTTTCTTTATTCTCTTCTTTCTTTTGTTTTCTTTCTTCTTCTTTCTTCTTCTCTTTTCTTCTTTCTTTCTCTTTCTCTTCTTTCTCTTCTCTTCCTTCTTTCTCTTTCTTCTTTTTTTCTTCTTTCTTCTTTTCTTTTCTCTCTCTATTCTTTTTCTTCCTTCTTTCTTTCTTTCTTTCCCTTTCTCTATGTCTTTTTCTATTTTCTCTTCCCTTTCTTTTCCTTCTTTCTTTCTTCTTCCTCTTCTTTTCTTCTTCTTCTATTTCCTTCCTTTCTTCCTTCTTTCTCCTCTTCTTTCTTCTCTTTTCTTTCTTTCCTTTCTCTTTCTCTCTCTTCTTCTTCTCTATTTCTTCTTCTTTCTTTCTTTTCTCTTCTTTTCCTTTCTATTTCTTCTTCTTCCTTCCTTTCTTTTTCTTCTTTCTTTTCTTCTTCTCTTCTTTCTCTTTCTTTCTTTTCTTTTCTTCTTCTTTCTTTTCTTTCTCTCTGTCTTTTTCCTTCCTTCTCTTTTCTTTTCCTCTTCTTCTCTTTTTCTTCTTTTCCTTTCTTCTTTCTTTCTTTTCTTCTTCTTCTTTCTTCTTTCCTTTCTTTCTTCTCTTTCTTCTTTTCTTCTTTCCTTTCTTTCTTTCCTTTTCTGTCTTTATCTTTCTTCTTTCTTCTTCTTTCTTTTCTTTCCTTTCTTCTCTTTCTTCTTCTTCTCTCTTCTCTTTTCTTTCTTCTTTCTCCTTTCTTTCTTTCTTCTTCTTTTCTTCTTTTCTTCTTCTTTTCCTTCTTTTCCTCTTTTCTCTTCTTTTCCTTTTTCTTCTTTCTTTCTCTTCTTTTCTCTTCTTCCTTCTCTTCTTCTTATCTTTTCCTCTTCTTTCCTCTTTCTTCTTTCTTCTTCTTCTATCTTCTTTCCTTTTTCTTCTCTTCCTTTCTCTTCTCTCTTTTCTTCTCTCTTTCTTTCTTTCTTTCTCTCTTTCTTTCTTTTCCTTTCTCTCTTTCCTCTCTTTTCTCTTTCTTTCCTTTCTTTCTTCTTCCTTTCTCTTCTCTTTCTTTCTTTCCTTCTCTCTTCCTCTTCTTTCTTTTCTTCTTCTTTTCCTTTCTTCTTCTTTCTTCTTCTTCTTCTTTCTTCTTTCTTTCTCTTCTTCTTTTCTTCTTCTCTTTCTTCCTTTCTTTCTCTTCTCTCTTCTCTTTCCCTTTTTTCTTTTCTCTTTTTCTTCTTCTTTTCCTTTCTTCTTTTCTCTTTTCTATCTTCTTTTTCTTTCTTTCTCTTTCTTTTTTTCTTTCTTCTCTTCTTTTCTTCTTTCTTTCTTTTCTTCTTCTTCTCTCTTCTTCTTTTCTTCTTCTTCTTCTTCCTGCTTTCTCTTTCTTTCCTTCTTCCTTTCTTTTCTTTCTTTCTTTCTTATCTTTTCTTCTTTCTTCTTCTTCTTTTCTCTTTTCTTCTCTCTTCTTTCTCTTTCTTCTTTCTTTTCCTTTTTCTTTCTTCTTTTTCTTTCTCCTTCTTTTCTATTTCTTCTTTCTTTTCTTCCTTTCTCCTCCTTTCCTTCTCTTTCTTTTTCTTCTTCTCTTCTTCTTCTTCTTCTTTCTTCTTTTCCTCTTCTTTTCTTTCTTTCTCTTTTCCTTTCTTTCCTGTTTCTTTCTTTCTTCTCTCTTTTTCTTTCTTCTTCCTTTCTTCTCTTTTCTTTCTTCCTTTCCTTTCTTCCTTTCCTTTTCTTCTTCTCTTCTTCTTCTTTCTCTTTCTTCTTCTCTTTTCTTCTTTCTTCTCCCTCTTCCTTTTTCCTTTCTTTCCTTTCTTTCTTTTCTCTTCTTCTCTTCTTCTTTTCTTCTTTCTTTTTCTTTTCTATTCCTTCTTTCTTTCTTCTTTTTTTCTTCTTTTCTCCTTCTTTCCTTTCTTTCTTTTCTTCTTTCTCTTTCCCTTTCTTTCTTTCTTCTTCTTCTTTTCTCTTCTTCTTCTTCTTCTTTCTCCTTCTCTTTCTTCTTCCTTTCTTTTCTCTTCCTTCTTTCTTCCTTATTCTTCTTTTTTCTTCTTTCTTTCTTCTTCTCTTCTTCTTCCCTCTTTTCTTCTTCTTCTTTTCTTCCTTCCTCTTTTCTCTCTTCTTCTTTTCTTCTTTCTTTCTTTCTTTCTTTCTCTTTCCTTTTCTTCTTTCTCCTCTTCTTTCTCTTTTTCTTTCTTTTCTTCTTCTTCTCTTTCCTTCTTTCTATCTCTTTCCTTTTCTTTCTTCCTTTTTCTTTCTTTTTCTTTTCTTTCTTCTTTATCTTCCTTTCTTTCTCTTTCTTTTCTCCTTCCTCTTCTTCCTTTCTTTCTTTCCTTCTTTCTTTTCTTCTCCTTTTCTTTCTTTTCTTCTTCCTTCTTCTTCTCCTTTCTTCTCTTTCTTTCTTTCTTTTTTCTTTTCTTTCTCTTTCTTCTTTCTTCTCTTTCTCTTTTCTTCTTCTCTTTCTTTCTTCTTCTTCCTTCTTTCTTTTTCTTCTTCTTTTCCTTTCTTCTTTCTTTCTCTTTCCTTTCTTTCTTTCTTTTCCCTTTCTTCTTCTTTCCTTTCTTTCTCTCTTTTCTTTCTTCTTTCTTTTCTTCTTTTCTCCTTTTCTTTCTTTTCTCTTCTTCTTCTTTCTTTTCTTCTTCTCTTCTTTCTTCTCTTCTTCTTCTTTTTTCTTTCCTTCTTCCTTTCTTTCTTTTCTTTTCTTCTTTCTTCTTTCTTTTCTTTTCTTTCTTCTTCTTCTTTCTTCTTCTTTCTTTCTTTCTCTATTCTTCTTTTCTTCTTCTTCTTTTTTCTTTCTTTCTTTCTCTTTTTCTTTCCTTCTCTTTCTTCTTCCTCTTCTCTTCTTTCCCTTTCTTTTCTTTCTCTTTCTTTTTCTATTTCTTCTTTTCTTTTCTTTTCTCTTTCTCTTCTTTCTATTCCCTTCTTTCTTTTCTTCTTTCTTTTCTTCTTCTTTTCTTTTCTCTTCTTTCTTCTTCTCTTTCTTCTTTCCTTCTCCTTCTTTCTTTTCCTTTCTTTCTTCTTTCCCTTCTTCTTTCTTTCTCTCCTTTCTTTTCTTCTCTTCTTTCTTTCTTCTTTCCTTTCTTTCTTCTTCTTTCTTTTCTTTCTTTCCCTGTCTTTCTTTCCTTTCTTTTCTCTCTTTCCCTTCTTTTCCTTCTTCTTTTCTTCTTCTTTCTTTCCTTCCTCCTCTTTTCTTTCTTTCTTCTTTCTTTTCTTCTTCTTCTTTCTTTTCTTTTCTTCTTCTTCTCTCTTTTCTTTTCTTCTTTCCTTTCTTTCTTTCTTTCTTCTTCTTCTTTCTTTCTTCTTTCTTCTTCTTCTTTCTCTTCTTCTTCTTTTCCTCTTTCTTTTCTTTCCTTTCCTTCCTTTTTTCTCCTTCTTCTTTTCTTTTTCTTTCCTCTTCTTTTTCTTCTCTTCTTCTTCTTTTTCTTCTTCTTTCTTCTTCCTTCTCTTCTTCTCTCTTCTTTCTTCCTTTCTTCTTTCTTCTTTTCTTCTTTTCTTCTTTTTTCTCTTTCTCTTCTTTTCTTCCTTCTTCTTCTTTCCTCCTTTCTTCCTTTCTTTCTCTTTCTTCTTTCCTTCTTCTTTCTCTTTCTATTCTTGTCTTTTCTTCTTTCTTCTCTTCTTTCTTCTTTCTTTCTTCTTTCTTCTTCTTTCCTTCTTCTTCCTCTCTCTCTTTTCTTTCTCCTCTTCTTTCTTCTCTTCCTGTTTCTTTCTTTTCTTTTCCTCTTTCTTTCTCTTGCTTCTTCTTTTCTTCTCTTTTCTTCTTTCTATCCGTCTCTTTCTTCTCTCTTCTCTTCCTTTCTTCTCTCTCCTTTCTTTCTCGTTTCTTTCTGTTTCTTCTTTCTTCTTTCTTCTCTTTTTCCTCTTTCTCTTTCTCTTTCCTTGTCTTCTCTTTTCTTCTTTTCTTCTTCTTTCCTTTCTCCTTTCTCCTTCTCTTTCTGTCTTCCTCTCTCTTTCTTGCCTGCGTCTTTCTTCCTGTCTTCTTCTTTTCTTCTCTTTTTCTTCCTTTTTTCTGTCTCTCTTTTCTTTTCTTCTTGTTTTCTTCTACGGGTTGTCCCTTCTTCTTCGCTCTCTGGTTCTCTCTTTCTTCTCTTCTCCTTTCTTTTCTTCTTCTTCTTCTTCCTTTCTTGTCTTCTGATTTCTCTCCTTTCTTCTTCTCTTTCTTTCTTTCTTCTTTTCTTTCTTTCTTTCTTCTTTTCCTTTCTTTTCTTTCTTCCTTTCTTCTTTCTTTCTTCTTTTCTTTCTCTTTTCTTTCTTCTTTTCTTCTTTCTTCCTTTCTTCTTCCTTTCCTCTTTCTTTTCCTCTTTCTTCTTCTCCTTCTCTTCTCTTCTCTTTCTTTCTTCTTTTCCTTCTTTCTTTCTTTCTCCTTCTTTTCTTTCTTTTCTTCTTTTCTTTTCTTCTTTCTTTCCTCTTTTTCTTTCTTTCCTTCTTTCTCTTCTCTTCTTTCTTCTTTCTTTCTTTTCTTCTTTTCTCTTTCTTTTCTTTCCTTCTTCTTTCTTCTTTCTTCCTTTTTCCTTTCTTTTCTTTTCTTTTCTTTTCTTTTCCTCTTCTTTTTATCTTTTTCCTTTTTCTTTCTTCTTTTTTCTTCTTTCTCTTTCTTCTTTCTTCTTCTTTTCTTTCTTCCTTTCTTCCTTTCCTTTTCTTCTTTTTCTCTTCTCTTCTTTCTTTCTTTTTTCCTTTCTTTCTTCTTTTCTTCTCTTTCTTCTTCTTCTATTTCTTTCCTTTCCTTTCTTTTCTTCTTCCCCTTTCTTTTCTTCTTCTTTTCTTTTCTTTTCTTTCTTTTCTCTTCTTCTTTCTTCTTTCTTCTTTCTTTCTTCTCTTCTCTTCTTTCTTTCTTTCTTTCCTTTCTTCTTCTTTCTCTTCTTCTTTTCTCTTTCTTTTCTCTTCTTCTTCTCTTTCCTTTCTCTTTCCTTCTTCTTTCCTTTTTCTTCTTCTCTTTCTTTCTCCTCCTTTCTTTCCTCTTCTTTTCTTCTTCTTTCTTTTCCTTTCTTTCCCTTTTCTTTTTTCTTTTCTTCTTTCTCTCTTTTCTTCCTTTCTCTTTTCCTTCCTTTTTCTTCTCTTCCTTCTTTTCCTTTCTTTCTTTCTTCCTTTCTTCTTTCTTCTTTTTCTTCTTTTTCTCTTTCTCTTTCTTTCTGTTCTCTCCTTCTTCTTTTCTTCTTTCTTTCTTTTCTCTCTTCTCTTCTTCTTCTATTTCTTTTTCTTCTTTCTTCTTTTCTTCTCTTTCCTTTTCTTTCTCTTCTTTTCTTCCTTCTTTCTCTTTTCTCTCTTCTTTCTCTTCTTTTCTTTCTTTCTTCTTTCTTTTTCTTCTTCTTCTTCTTATCTTCTTTTCTCTTTTTCTTCCTTTCTTTTCTTTCTTCTTTCTTTTCTTTCTTCTTTCTTTCTTTCCTTCTTTCCTTTCTTCTGTTCTTTTCTATTCTCTTCTTTTCCTCTTTCTTCCTTTCTTTCTTTTCTTCCTTCTTTCCTTCTTTTCTTTCTTTTCTTTCTTCTCATTTCTTTCTTCTTCTTTCTTCTTTTCCTTTTCTTTCTTCTTTCTTCTCTTTCCTTTCTTTTTCTCTTTTCCTTCTTTCTCTTTTCTTCTTCCTCTTCTGTCTTTTCTTTCTTTCTTTTCTCTTTTTCCTTTTTCTCTTCTTCCTTTCTTCTCTTCCCTTCTTTCTATCTCCTTCTTTCTGTCTTTCTTCTTTCTTTCTTCTTTTCCTTCCTTTCTTTCTTTTCTCTCTTCTTTCTTCCTCTTCTTCCTTTCTTCTTTCTTTTCCTCTTTCTATCTCTTCTTTCTTTCTTTCTTTCTTTTCTTTTCTTCTTTTCCTTCTTTTCTCTTCCTTCTTCTTCTTCTTCTTTTCTTCCTTCCTTTTCTTCTTTCTGTTTTTTTCCTTCTTTTTCTTCTTTCTTCTTTCTTTCTTCTTCTTTTTCCTCTCCTTCTTTCTTTTCCTTTCTCCTTCTTTCTTTTCTTTTCTTCTTTTCTCCTTTTTCTTTCTTTCCTTCCTTCTTCCTTCTTCTTCTTTCTTTCTTTTCTTTCTCTTCTCTTCCTTTCCCTTTTCTTCTTTCTTTTTCTTTCTCTTTTCTTTTCCCTTTTCTTCTCTTTCTTCTTCTTCTTTTCTCTTCCTTCCTTCTTTCTTCTTCTTTCTTCTTTCTTCCTTTCCCTCTTTTCTTCCTCTTTCTTTCTCTTTCTTTCTTTTCTTCTTCTTTTCTTTCTCTTTCTTCCTTTCTCTTCTCTTCTTCTTCTTCTCTCTTCTCTTTCTTTCTTTCTTCTTTCTTTCTTCTTTCTTCTTTCCTTCTTTCTTTTCTTCTTTCCTTCTTCTCTTTCTTCTTTCTTTTCTTTTCTTTTCTCTCTTTTCTCTTCTTTCTTTTCCCTATTCTTTCTTTCTTCTTTTCTCTTCTTTCTCTTTCTTCCTTTCTTTCTTCTTCTTTCTTCTTTGTTCTTTCTTTCTTTTCTTCTTCTTCTTTCTTTCTTTCTTCCTTCTTCCTCTTCTTCTCTTTTCCTTTCCTTTCTTCCTTTTTTCCTTTCTTCTCTTCTTTCTTCTCTTCTTCTTCCTTCTTTCTTTCTTTTCTCTTCTTTCTTCTTCCTTCTTCTTCTCTCCTTTCTTCTTTTCTTCTCTTTTTCTTTCTCTTTCTCTTCCTTCTTTCTATTTTTCTTTCTTCTTCTTTCCTTCTTCCTTCTTTCCTTTCTCTTTCCTTTCTTTCTTCTTCTTTTCTTTCTTCCTTTCTCTTTCTCTTTTTCTCCTTTCTTTTCTTTCTTTTTCCTCTCTTCTTCTTCTCTTTCTTTTTCCTTTCTTCTTCTCTTCTTTTTCCTTTCTTTTCTTTTCTTCTATTTCCTTCTTCTTTCTCTTTCTCTTCTTTTCTTTCTTTCTCTTTCTTCCCTTCTTCCTTTCTTTCTTCCTCTCTCCTTCTTTCTTTTCTTTCTCTTCTTCTTTCTCTTCTTTCCTTTCTTCTTCTTTCCTTCTTTCTTTCTTCTTTCTTCTTTCTCTCTCTTCTTCTCTTCTTCTTTCTCCTTCTTCTTCTTCTTCTTCTTTCTTTCCTTCTTCTTTCTTCTCTTTCTTCTCTTCTTTCTTTCCTTCCTTCTTCTCCTTTCCTTCTTTTTTCTTTTCTTTCTTTTCTCTTCTTCTTTCTTCTCTCTTTCTTTCTCTTCTCTCCCTTTCTTCTTCCTTTCTTCTCTCTTTCTTTTCTTCTTTCTCTTTCTCTCTTCTTCTTTCCTCTTTTCTTTCTTTTCTTTCTCTTCTTTTCCCTTCTTCCTCTCTCTTCTTTCCTTTCTTCTCTTTCTTTCTTCTTCTTTCTTCTTCTTTCTTTCTTTTCTTCTTCTTTTCTTTCTTCCTTTCTTCTTCTCCTTTTCCTTCTCTCTTCTTTCTTTTCTCTCTTCCTTTTCTCCTCTTCTTCCTTTTTTCTCTTCCTCTTCTTTCCCTTTTCTTTCTTTCTCTCCTTCTCTTCTTCTTCTTTCTTTTCTTCTCTTCTCTTTCTTTCTTCTTCTTTTTCTTTCTCCTTCTTTTCTTCTTCTTTCTTTCTTTCTTTCTTTCTTTCTTTCTTCCTTCTTCTTTCTTTTTCCTTCTTTTCTTTCTTCTTTCTTTCTTTCTATCCTTTCTCTTTCTTTTCTTCTTTCTTCTTTCTTTTCCTTCTCTTCTCTCTTTTTTCTTTCTCTCTTTCTTTCTTCTTTTCTTTCTTTTTTCTTCTTTCTTCTTTTTCTCTTTTCTTTCTTTCTTTCTTTTCTTCCTTCTTCCTTTTCTTCTTTTCCTTTCTTTCTTTTCTTTTTCCTTCTTTCTTTTCCTTTCTTTCTTTCCTTTCTTCTTTCCTTTCTCTTTCTTTCTTTCTTCTTCTTCTTCTTCTTTTCTTCTTTTCTTTCTTCTTTTTTCTTCTTCTTTCTTTCTTCTTCTTTCTTTTTTCTTTCTTCTTCTTTCCTTTTCTTCTCTCTCTTCTTCTTTCTTTTCTTCCTTTCTTTCTTTTCTTTTCTTTTTCTTTTTTCCTTTTTCTTTCTTTTCTTCTTTTTCCTTCTCCTTCTTCTTCCTTCTTTCTTTCTTTTCTTCTTCTCTTCTTTCTTTCCTTTCTCTTCTTTCTTTCTGTCTTTCTTTCCCTTCTTTTCTTTCTTCTCTTTTCTCTTTCTTTCTTCCTTCTATTTCTTCTTTCTTTCTTTTTCTCTTCTTATTCTTTCTTCTTCCTTTCCTTCTCTTCTTTTCTTCTTTTTTCCTTTTCTTTTCTTTCTTCTTTCTTTCTCTTTCCTCTCTTCTTTCTTCTTCTTTCTTTTTTCTTTTTCTTTCTTTCTTTCTTCTCTCTTTTTTCTTTCCTTTCTTCCTTTTCTTCTTCTTCTTCTTCTTTCTTTCTTCCTCTCTTTCTTTTTCTTTTCTTTCTTTCTTTCTTCCTTCTTTCCTTTCTTTTCTTTCTTTCTCTTTCTTTCTTCTCTTTCTTCTCCTTTTCTTCTTCTTCTTTTCCTCTTTCTTCCTCTCTTTTCTTCTTTCTTCCTCTTTCTTTCTTCTTTTTCTCTTTCTCTTCTTTCTTTTCTTTTCTTCTCTTTTTCTTTCTTCTTTTCTCTTTCTTCTTCTTTCTTTCCTTCTTTCTCTTTCTCCTTTCTTTCTTTCTTCTTTCTTTCTCTATCTTTTCCTTTCTCTTTCTTTCTTTCCTTTCTTTCTCTCCTCTTTCTTCTTTTTCTTTCTTCTTTTCTTCCTCCCTTCTTTCTTTTCCTTTTCTTCTTTTTCTTTCCTTCTTTCTTTTCTCTTTTCTTCTTTTCTTCTCTTCTTTCTTTCTTTTCCTTTCCTTTTCTTCTTCTTTTCTTTTCTTTTTTCTTCTTCTTTCTTCCTTTCTTTCTTTCTTTCTTCCTTTCTTTCTTTCTTTTCTCCTTTCTTTCTCTTTCTTTCTATCTTTTCTTCTCTTCTTTCTTTCTTCTTCTTTTCCCTTTTCTCTTCTTTTCTTTCTCTTTCTCTCCTTCTCTTTCTCTCTTCTTTCTTTTCTTCTATTTCTTCTTTCTTTCTTTCTCTTTCTTTCTTTCTTTTCTTTCCTTTTTCTTCTTTCTTCTCTTCTTCTCTTTCCTCTTCTTTCTTCTTCTTTCTTTCTTTCTTTCCTTTTCTTTCCTTTCCTTTCTTCTTCTTCCTTTCTTTCTTTCTTTTTCTTCTTTCTTTCTTCTCTTTCTTCTTCTTTTCTTTTCTTTTTCTTGTCTCTTCCTTTCTTTCTTCTTTCTCTTCTTCTTTCTTCTTCTTCTTTTTTTCTTTCTTTCTTTTCTTCCTTTTCCTTTCTCTTATCTTCTTCCTTTTTCTTTCTTTCTTTTCTTTCTTTTCTTTTCTCTTCTTCCTTCTTTCTTTCTTCTTTCTTCTTCTTCTTATTTTTTTCTTTCTTTCTTCTTTTTTCTCCTTCTTTCTTCCTTCTCTTTCTTTTCTTTCTTCCCTTTCCTTTTTCTTTCTTTCTTTTTCTTCCTTTCTTTCTTTCTTTTCTTTCCTATCTTTTCTTCTTTCCTTCTTTCTTTCTTCTTTTCTCTTTCTTCTTCTTCTTTCTTCCTTTCTCTTTCTTTTCCTTCTCTTTTTCTCTTCTTTTCTTCTTCTTCTCTTTCTTTCTTCTTCTCTCCTTTCTTTTTTCTTTTCTTCTTCTTTCTTCTTTTCTTTCTTCTTTCTCTTTCCTTTCTTCTTTTTCCTTTCTTCTTTCTCTTTCCTCTTCTTCTCCTTCTCTTTCTTCCTTTCTTCTTTCTTCTTTCTTTCCTTTCTTCTTTCTCCTTCTTTCTTTTTCTTTTCTTCTTTCTCCTTTCTCTTTTTCTTCTTTCTTTCTTTTCTTTCTTTCTTCTTCTTTTTTCTTCTTTTTCTTTCTTCTTTCTTTCTTCTCCTTCTCTCTTCCTTTCTTCTTCTTTCTTCCTTCTTCCTTCTTCTTTCTTCTTTCCCTTCTTTCTTCTTCTTCTTTCTTCTTTTCTTTCTTTCCTTTTCTTTCTCCTTCTTTCTTTTCTTCTTCTTTCCTTCTTTCTCCTATTTCTCTTCTTTCTTCTTTCTCTTTCTTTCTTCTTTCTTCTTTCTTCTTTTCTTCTTTTCTCTTCTCCTTCTTCTTCTTTCTTTTCTTTCTTTCTTCTTTTCTTCTTCTTCTTTTTTCTTCCTTTCTTTTCCTTTCTCTTCCTTCCCTTCTCTTCTTCTTTCCTTTCTTTCTCTTTCTTTCTCTTTTCTTTCTTCTTTCTTTTCTTTTCTTCCTTTCTTTTCCTTTCCTTTTCTCTTCTTCTTTTCTCTTCTCTTCTCCTTCTTCTTCTCTTTCTTATTCTTTCTTTTTCTTCTCTTCTTCTTCTCTTTCTTTCTATTCTTCTTTTCTTCTTCTCTTTTCTTTCTCTTTCTCTTTTCTTTCTTTTTCCTTTCTTTTTCTTTTCTTTCTCTTTCTTCTTTCTTTCTTCTCTTCTCTTCTTCTTCTTCTTTTCCTCTTTTTCTCTTTTCTTCTTTCTTCTTCTCTTTCCTTCCTCTTTCTTTCCTTCTTTCTTTCTCTTCTTTCTTTCTTTTTCTCTTTCTCTTTCTCCTTTCTTTCTTTCTTTCTTTCTCCTCTTTTCTCTTCTTTTCTCATTCTTTCTTTCCTCTTTTCTCTTCTTTCTCTTTCTTCTTTCTTCCTTTCTTTTCTTTCTTTTCCCTTTCTTTTCTCCTTCTTTTTTTCCTTTCTTTTCCTTTCTTTCCTCTTTCTTTTTCTTTCCCCCTTTCTTCTTTTCTTTCTTCCTTTTCTCCTTCTTTCCTTCCTTTTCTTCTTTCTTCTTCTTCCTTCTTTTCTTCTTTCTTATTTCTTTCTTCCTTTCTCTTGTCCTTCTTTCTTCTTCTTCTTTCTTCTTTCTTCTTTCTCTTTCTTTTCTTTCTTTCTTTCTTCTCTCTTTTTTTCTTCCCTTTTCTTTTTTTCTTTCTTTCTTCTCTTCTTTTCTTCTTCTTTCTCTTCTTTCTCTCTCTTTCTCTCTTTTCCTTTTCTTTTCTTTCTCCTTTCTTTCTTTTCTCTTTCTCTTTCTTTCTTTCTTTCCTTCTTCCTTTTTCTTCTTCTTTTTCTTCTTTCCTCTCCTTTCTTCCTCTTTCTTTTTTCTTCCCTCTTTTCTTCTTTCTTCCTTTCTTTCTTCTTCTTCTTTCTTCTTTCTTTCCTTCTTTCCTTTCCTTTCTTTCTTCTTTTCTCTTTCTTCTTTCTTTTCTCTTCTTTTCTTTTCTTTTCTTCTCCTCTTTCTTTTCCTTCTTTCCTTTTCTTCCTCCTCTTTTCTTTCTTCTTCTTCTTTTCCTTTCTTTTCTCTTCTTCTCTTTCTTCTTTCCTTTCTTCCTCTCTTTCTTCTTTCTTCTTCTTTCTTTTCCTCTTCTTTTCTTCTTCTATTCTTCTTCTTTCTTCCTTTCTTCTTTTTCTTTCCCTTCTTTCCTTTCTTTTTCTCTTTCTCTTTTCTTCTTCTTCTTTTTCTTCTTCTCTTTTCTTTCTTTCTTATTCTTCTTTTTCTTTCTTTTCTTTTCTTTCTTTTCTTTCTCTTCTTCCTTTCTTCCTCTTTTTCTTTCTTTCTCTTCTTCTCTTCTTTCCCTTCTTTCTTTCTCTTTCTTCTTCTTCTTTCCTCCCTTCCTTCCTTCTTCTTTCCCCTCTCTTCTCTTCTTTCTTCTTTCTTCTTCTTTTTCTTTCTCTTTCTTCTCTTTCTTCTTCTTCTTTTCTCTTTTCTCTTTCTTCTTTCTCTTTTTCTTTTCCTTTCTTCTTTCTTTCTTCTCTTTTTTCTTTCTCTTCTTCTCTTTCTTCTTCTTTCTCTATTTCTTTCTCTTTTCTTCTCTTTCCTTTCTTCTTTCCTTTTTCTCCTTTTCTTTCCTTTTCTTCCTCTTCTTTCTTCTCTTCTTTTCCTTCTTCTTCTTCCTCTTCTTCTTCTTTTCTCTTTCCTTCCTTTCTTTCTTTTTTCTTTCTTTTCTTTCTTCTTCTTCTTTCTTCTTTTCTTCTTTTTCTTTTTTCTTTTCTTCTTCTTCTTTCCTTTCTTTCCTTCCTTTCTCTTTCTTCTTCTTCTCTTCTTCTTTCTTTTTCTTTCTTTCTTCCTTCTTTCTTCTCTTCTTTCTTCTTTCTTCTTCTTTCTTTTTCCTTCTCTCTTCTTTCTCATTTCTCTTTCTTTCTTTTTTCCTTTCTTTCTTTCTCTTTCTTCTTTTCTTCTTTCTTTCCTTCTTCTTCTTTCTTCTCTTCTTCTTTTTCCCTTTCTTTCTCTTCTTTCTTTCCTTCTTTCTTCTTCTCTTTCCTTTCTTTCCTTCTTTTCTCTCCTTCTTTTTCTCTTTCTTTTCCTTCTTCCTTTCTTTTCTTCTCTTCCTCTTCTTCTTCTCTCTTTCTTTCTTTTCCTTTCTTTTCCTTCTTTCTTTTCTCTCTCTTCCTTCCTCTTTTCTCATTTCTCTTTCTTCTCTTCCCTTCTTTTCTTTTCTTTCCCCTTTCTTTCTTTCTTCCTTCTCTTCTTCTTTCCTTCCCTTCTTCTTTCTTCTTTTCTTCTTTCTTCTCCCCTTCTTCTTTCTTCTTCTTTTCCTTCTTTCTCTTTCTTTCTTTCTTTTCTTTCCTTTCCTTTCTTCTCTTCTCTTCTGTCTTCCTTTCCTTCCCTTTCGTTCCTCTTCTTCTCTTTTCTTTCTTCTTCCTCTTTTCTTCCTTTCTCTTTTCTTTCTTCTCCTTTCCTCTTTCTTTTCTTCTTCTTTTCTTCCTTCTCTTCTTTCTTTTCTTTCATTTCTTCCTTTTTCTTTCTCTCTCTCTTTCTTTTCTTCCTTTTCTTTCTCTCTTCTTCTTTCTTCTTCTTCTTCTTTTCTTTTCTTCTTTTCTTTCCTCTTCTTCTTTCTTCTTCTTCTTCTCTTTCTCTTTCTTCTTCTTTCTTCTTTCTATCTTTCTTTCCTTCTTTTTCTTTCTTTTCTCTTTCTTTCCTTTTCTCTTTCTTCCTCCTTTCTCTTTTCTTTCTTCTTTTCTTCTTCTCTTCCTTTCTTTCTTCCCTTTTGTTCTTTCTTCTTCATTCCTTCTCCTTCTTTTCTCTTTTCTTTTTCTTTCTTCTCCTTCTTCTCTCTCTTTTCTTTTCCTTTCTTTCTTTCTTTCTCTTTCCCTTTCTTCTTCCTTCTTTTTCTTCCTTCTTTCCTCTTCCTTCTTTCTTCTCTTTCTTTCTCTTTCTGTCTTTTCTTCTCTTCTTTCTTTCTCTTCTCTTTCCTCCTCTTTTTCTTTCTTTCTTTTCTTCTTCTTCTTTCTCTTTCTTCTTTCCTTTCTCTCTTCTTCTTTCTTCTTCTCTTCTTCTTTTCTTCTTCCCTTTCTTTCTATTTCTTTCCCTTCTTCTTTCTTTCTCTTTCCTCTTTCTTTTCTTTCCTTTCTTTTCTTTCCTTTCTTTCTTCCTTTCTCTTCTTTTCTTCTTTTCTTCTTTTCTCTCTCCTTTTCTTTCTTTTCTTCTTCTTCTCCTTTTCTTTCTTTCTCTTTCTTCTTTCTTTCCTTTTCTTCTTTCTTCTTCTTTTCTTCCTTCTTTTCTCTCTTCTTCTTCTTCTTTTCTCTTCTTCCTTCTTCTTCTTCTCTTCTCTCCTCTTTCTTTCTTCTTCTTCTTCTTCTTCTCTTCTCCTTCTTCTTTTCTTCCTTCTTCCTTTCTTTTTCTTCTTCTTCTTTTCTCTCTATCTTCTTCTTCCTTCCCTTCTTCCTTCTTTCTATCTTCCTCGTTTCTTCTCCTTCCCTTCTCCCTTCTTCTTCTTCTTCTTCTTTCTTCTTTCTTCTTCTTCTTCCTTTTTTCCTTTCGTTCTTCTTTCCTTCTTCCTTCCTTCTTCTTTTCTCTTCTTTTCTCTTTCTCTTCTCTTCTTCTTTCTTCTCTTCTTCCTCTTCTCTTCTTTCTTTCTTTTTTCTTCTCTCTCCCTTCTCTTCTTTTTTCTCTTCTTCTTCTTCTTCTTCTTTCTCTTTCTTCTTCTTCTCCTTCTTTTTTTTTTTTTTTTTTTTCTTCTTTTCTTCTCCTCTCTCTCTCCTTCTTTCTTTTCTTTCTCTCTTTCTCTTCTTTTCTTTTCTTCTTCTCTCTTTCTTCTTCTTCTTTCTTCTTCTTCTTCTTCTTCTTCTTTGTTTTCTTTCTTCTCTTCTTCTCCTTCATTTTCCTCCTTCTCTTTCTTTCTCCCTCTCTTTCTCTTCTCTTTCTTCTTCCCCTCTTTTTTTCCTTCTTTCTGTCTTCTTCTTCTTCTCTTTCTTTCCCTTTCTTCTTCTCTCCTTTTCCTCTTTTCTGTTTCTTTCTCTTCTTCTTCTTCTCTCTTCTTTCTTCTTCTTTTCTTCTCTTTTCTTTCTTCTTCTCCCTCTTCTCTTCCTTCCTTTCTGTCTTCTTCTTTCTTCTTCTTCTTCTTCTCTTTCTTTCTCTTCTTCTTCTTCTCTTTTCTTCTCTCTTCTCATTTTCTCTCTTCTTTCTTCTTCCTTCTTTCTTCTTTCTTCTTCCTTCTTCTTCTTCTTTTTCTTTCTTCTTCTCTCTTTCTTCTTCTTCTTCTTCTCTTCTCTTCTTTCTTTCTCTTTTTCTTCTTTCTCTTCTTCTTCTTCTTCTCTTCTTCTTCTCTTCTTCTCTCTTCTTTCTTCTTCTTCTTTCTCTTCTTTCTTCTTCTCTTTCTTTCTCTCTTCTTCTTCTTTTCTTCTTCTTCTTCTTCTTCCCTTCTTTCTTCTTTTCTTTCTTCTCTTTCTCCTTCTTCTTTCTCTTTCTTCTTCTTCTTTTCCTTCTTTCTTTTCCTCTTTCTTCTTCTTCTCCTCTTCTCCTTTCTTCTCCCTTCTTTCTTCCTTCTCTCCTTCTTTCTCTTCTTTCCTTCTTCCTTCTTCTCTCTCCTTCTTCTTCTTTCTTTCTTCTTTCTTCTTCCTCTTTTCTCCTTCTCTCTTCTTCTTTTTTTGTTTCCCTTCTCTCTTCTTCTTCCTCTTTCCCCCTCTCTTCTTTCTTCTTCTTCTTTCTTCTTCTCTTCTTTTTTTTCTTCTTCTTCTCCTTCTTCTTTCTTCTCTTCCTTTCTTCTTCTCTTCTTCTTTCCTCTTTCTTCTCCTTCTCCTCTTTTCTTCTTCTTCTTCTTTCTTCTTTTTTCTTCTTCTCCTTTCTTTCCTTCTCTTCTTTCTCTTCTTTCCTTCCCTTCTTCCTTCTTCTTTCTTTCTTCTTTCTCTTCTTCTTCTTCTTTTTCTTCTTTCTCTTCTTCTTCTTCTTCCTCTTCTTCTTCTCTCCCCTTCTTCTCTCTTTCTCCTTCTTTCTTCTTCTTTTCTCCTTTCTTCTTTCTTTTCTCCTCTCTTTCTTCTTCTTCTTCTTTCTCTTTCTCTTTCTTCTTCTCTTCTCTTTCTCTTCTTCCTTCCTTCTTTCTTCTTCCCATTCTTCTTCTTCTGTTTTTCCTTTCTTCTTTCCCTTTCTTCCTTCTTCCTCTTCTTCTTCTTCTTTCTTTTCTTCCTTCTTTTCTCTTCCTTTTCTTCTTCTTCTTTCTCCTCTTCCTCTTCTTCTTTCTTTCTCTCTTCTTCTCTTCTTCTTCTCCTTCTTTCTTCTTTCTTTCTTCTTCCTTCTTTCTTCTCTTCTTCTTTCTTCTTCTTCTTTCTTCTTCCCTTCTTTCTCTTTCTTCTTCTTCTTCTCTCTTCTTCTTCTCTTCTTTTTCTCTTCTTCTTCTTCTTCTTCCTTTCTTCTCTCTTCTTTCTTCTTCCTTCTTCTTCTTCTTCTTCTTCTTCTTCTGTCTTCTTCTTCTTTTCTCTTATCTTCTCCCTTTTCTCTTCTCTTCCTATCCTCTTCTTCTTCCTTTCTTCTCCTTCTTCTTCTTCTTCTTTTCTTTCTCTTCCTTCTTTTCTTCTTCTTTTCTCTTCTTCCCTTTTCTTCTTCTTTTCTTTTCCTTTCTCTTCTTCTTTCTTCTTCTTTCTTCTTCCTTTCCTTCTTCTTCTTCTTCTTTTTTCTTTCTTTCTTCTTCTTCTTCTCTTTCTTCTTCTTCTTTCTCTTCTCTCTTTCTTCCTTCTTCTTCTCTTCTCTTTCTTTTCCTTCCTCTGTTCTTCCTTTTTTCTTCTTCTCTTTCTCTTCTTCCCTTCTTTCCTCTCTTCTCTCTCCTCTTCTTACTTCTCTTCTTCTTCTTTCTTCCTTCTCCCTTCTCCTTTCTTCCTTCTTCTTCTCCCTTCCTTCTTCTTCTCTCTTCTTCTTTCTTCCTTCTTCTTCTTCTTCTCTTCTTTCCTCTTCTCTTCTTCCTCCCTCCTTCTTCTTCTTCTTCCTTCTTCTTCTTCTCCTCTTCTTCTTTTTCTTCTCCTTCTTCTCTTCTCCTTTCTATTTCTTCTTTCTTCTTCTCTTTCCTTCTTCTCTCTCTTCTCTTCCTTCTTCTTCTTCTCTTCTTTCTTCTCTTCTTCTTCTTTTCTTCTCTTCTTCCTCTTCTCTTCTTCTTCCATTCTTTCTTTCCTTCTCTTCTTTCTTCTTCTTCTTCCTTTCTCTTCCTTCTTCTTCTTCTTTTCTTCCTTCTTCCTTCTTTTTCTCTTCCTTTCTTCCTTCTTCTTCTTCTCTTTCTCTTCTTCTTCTTCTTTCTTCTTCCTCTTTCTCTTTCTTCTTTCTTCTCTCTTCCCTTCCTCTTTTCTCTTCTTTCTTTCTTTCTTCTTTCTCTTCTTTCTTTCTTCTTCCTTCTTCTCCTCTTCTTTTCCTTCTTCTGTCTGTCTCTTCTTCTTCTCTTCTTCTTCTTCTTCTTCTTTTTTTTCTTTTCCTTCCTTCTTCTTCTTCTTCTTCCTTCTCCTTCTATCTTCTTTTCTTTCTTCTTTCTTCCTCTTTCTTCTTCTCTTCTTCTTCTCTCTTTTCCTTTTCCTTCTTCTCTTCTTCTTCTTCTCTCTTCTTCTTTCTTTCTTCCTTCCTTCTCTCTCTTCTTTTCTTCTTCTTTCCTTCTTCTCTTCTTTTCCCTTCTTCCTTCCCTTCTTCTTCTCTTCTTCTTCTTCTCTTCTTCTTCCTTCTTCTTCCTTCTCCTCTCTTCTTTCTTCTTCTTTTTTCTCTCTTTCTGTCTTCCTTCTCTTTTCTTCTTCTTTCTCTTTCTTCTTCTCCCTTTCCTCTCTTCTTTCTTCTTCCTTCTTCTCTTTTCTTGCCTTCTTTCTTCTTTCTTCTTTCTTCTTTCTCTCTTCTTCTTCTTCTTCTTCTTCCTTCTTCTTTTCTTCTCTTCTCTTCTTCTTCCCTCTTCTTCTTCTTCTTCTTCCTTTTTCTTTCTTCTCTCTTCTTCTCTTCTTTCTTTCTTCTCTTCTTCTTCTTCCTTCTTCTTTCTTCTTCTGTCTTCTTTTCTTTCTTCTTCTCTTCCTCTTCCTTCTTCCCTTCTTCTTCTTCTCTTCTTCTTCTTTTCTTCTTCTTCTTCTTCTTCTTTCTTTTTCTTTTCTTCTTTCTTTCTTCTTTCTTCTTCTTCTTCCTTTTCTTCCTTTCTTCTTTCTTCTTCCTTTTCCTTTCTCTTCTCTTTCTTCTTCCTTCTTTTCTTCTCTTCTTCTTCTTCTTCTTCTTCTTCCCTTTCTTTTCTTCTTTTTTCTTCTTTCTTCTTTTCTTCTTCTTTTCTTCTTTCTTCTCTCTCTCTTCTTTCCTTTCTTCTTCTTCCTTCTTCTTCTTTCTCCCTCCTCTCTCCTTTCCTTTCTTCTTCTCTTCCTTTCCTTTCCCTTCTTCTTCTTCTCCCTCTTTTTTCCTTCTCCTTCTCTCTTCTTCTTCCTTCTTCTTCTTCTCTTCTTCTTACCTTTCTTTCTTCTTTCTTCTTCTTCCTCTTCTTCTTTTCCCTTCTCTTTCTCTTCCTTTTCTTTCTTCTTCTTCTTCTTTCTCTCTTTCTTCTTCTTCTTCTTCTCTTCTTCTTCCCTTCTTCTCTTCTCTTCTCCTCTTTTCCTCTTCTTCTCCTTCTTCTTCTCCTTCTCTTCTTCTTTTCTTCCTCTTCTTTCTTCTTCTTTCTTCTCTTCCTTCTTCTTCATTCTTCCTTCTCTTCTTTCTTCTTCTTCTTCCTTCCTTCTCTTTCTCTTCTTCTTTCTTCTTCTTCTCTTCTTTCTTCCCTTCCTTTTCTCTCCTTCTTCTTCTGTCCTTCTTCTTCTTCTTCTTCCTTCTTTCTTCTTCTCTTCTTCTTCTTCTTCTTTCTTCTTCCTTTCTTCTCTTTTCTTTCTTCCTTTCTTCCTCTTTCCTTTCCTTCTTCTTCTTCTTCCTTCTTCTTCTTCCTTTCTTCTCTTCTTCTTCTTCCTTCTTCTTCTTCTTCTTCTTCTTTTCTTTCTTTTCTTTCTTCTTTCTCTTTCTTCTTCTTCCTCTTCTTTCCTTCTTCTTCTCTTCTCTTCTTCTTCCTTTCTCTCTTCTTCTTCTTCCTCTCTCTTCCTCTCTTCTTCTTCTCTCTCTTCTTTTCTTCTTCTTTTCTTCCTTCTTCTTCTTCTTCCTTCCTTCCTCTCTTCTTCTTCTTCTTCTTCTTCTCTTCTTCCCTTTCTTCTTTCTTCTTCTCTTTTTCTTTCTTCTTCTTCTTCCTTCTTCTTTCTTCTTCCCCCTCTCCCTTCCTTCTCTTCTTCTTCCTTTCTTCTTCTTCCTTCTTCTTTCTTCCTTCTTCTCTCTTCTTCTTCTTTTCTTCTTCTTCCTCTTCTTCTTCTTCTTCTTCTTTCTTTCTTTTCTTCTTTCTTCTTCTTCTCTTCTCTTCTTTTCTTCTTCTTCTTCTTCTCTTCTTCCTTCTTCTTCTCTTTTCTTCTCTTTCTTCTCTTCTCTCTTCTTTTTCTTCTTTCTTCTTCTTCTTCTTTCTTTTCTTTCTTTTTCTTTCTTCTCTTCTTCTCTTCTTCTTCTCTTCTTCTTCTTCTCTCCTTCCCTTTCTTCTTCTTCTTCTTTTCTTCTTCTTTCTCTTTCCTTCTTCTTCTTTTTCTTCTTCTTCTTCTTCTTTCCTTCTTCTTCTTCTTCCTTTCTTCTCTTTCTTTCTTCTTTTCTTCTTCTTCTTCTTCTCTTCTCTTTCCTTCTTCTTCTTCTTCTCTCTTCTTTTCTTCTTCTTCTCTTCTCTTCTTCTTCTTCTTCTTCTTCTTCTTTTCTTCTTTCTCCTTCTTCTTCTTCTCCTTTCTTTTCTTCTTCTTCTTCTTTCTATCTTTCTTTCTCTTCTTTTCTTCTCCTCTCTCTTCTTCTTTTCTTTCTCCTTCTTCTTCTTCTTCTTCTTCTTCTTCTTTCCTTTTCTTCTTCTTCTTTCTTCTTCTTCCTTTCTCTTCTCTTCCTTCCTTCTTCTTCTTCTTCTTCTTCCTTCTTTTTCCTTCCTTCTTTCCCCTTCTCCTTCTTCTCTTTCTCTTCCTTCTTCTTCTCTTCTCTTCTCTCTTCCTTCTTCCTCTCTTCTTCTTCTTCCTCTCCTTCTTCTTCCTTCCTTCTTCTTCTCTTCTTCCCTTCTTTCTTCTTCTTCTTCTTCTTCTTCTCTCTTCTTCTTCTTTCTTTTCTCTTCCTTCTTCTATCTCTCCTTCTTCTTCTCTTCTCTTCTTCTCTCTTCTTCTTTTCTTCTCTTCTCTCTTTCTTCTTTTCTTCTTCTCTTCTTCTTTCTTTCTTTTTCTTCTTTCTCTTCTTCTTCTATTTCTTCCCTTCCTTCTTTTTTTCTTCTCTTCTTCTCTTCTTCTTCTCTTCTTCTCCTCTTTCTTTCTTCTTCTTCTTTTCTTTCTCTTCTTTCTTCCTTCTTCTTTCTTCTTCTTCTTTCTCTTCTTCTTTCTTCTCTTCTTCTTCTTTTCTATCTTCTTCATTCTTCTCTTCTTCTTCTTCTCTTCTTCTTCTCTTCTCTTCCTTCTCTCTCTTCTTCTTCTTCTCTCTTCCTTCTTCTTTCTTTTCTTCTTTCCTTCTTTCTTCTCTTCTTATTCTTTCTTCTTTCTCTTCTCTTTCTTCTTCTTCTTCTTCTTCTTCTCTTCTTCTTTTCTTCTTCTTCTTCTTCTTCTTCTTTCTGTCTTCTTCTTCTTCTTTCTTCTTCCTCTTCTTCTTCTCTTCCTTCTTCTTTCTTCCTCTTCTTTCTTTCTTCTCTCTTTCTTCTCCTTCTTCCTTCTTTCTTCTCTATCTTTCTTCTTCTTCTTTCTTCCCCTTTCTTCTTTCTCTTTCGTTTCTTCTTCTTTCTTCTTCTTCTTCTTCCTTCTTCTTTCTTCTTCTCTCTTCTTTTTCTTCTTCTTCTTCCTCTCTTCTTCTCCTTCTCTTTCTTTCTGTCTTCTCTTCTTTTCTTCTTGTCTCTTCTTCTTTCTTCTTCTTCTTCTTTCTCCTTCTTCCTTCTTCTTTCTTCTTCTTCTTCTCCTCCCTTCTTCTTTCCTCCTCTCTTTTTTTCTTTCTTCTTCCTTCTCTCTTCTCTCCTTCTTCTTCTTTCCTTTCTTCTTCTTCTTTCTTCTTCTTCTTCTTTCTTCCTTTCTTTCTTTCTTCTTCTTCTCTTCTTCTTTCTCTTTTCTATCTTTTTCTTCCTTTCTTTCTCTTTCTGTCTTCTCTTCCTTCTTTCTTCTGTCCTTTCTATCTCGTCCTCTTCTTTCTTCCTTCTTCCTTCTTCTTCTTTCTCTTCTTCATCTCTTCTTCTTCTCTTTCTTTCTCTCTTCCTTTCTCTCTTTCTTCTTCTTCTTCTCTCTCCTTCTTCCTTCTTCCTTCTTCTTCTTCTTCTTCTCTTCTTTCTTCTTTTCTTTCTTCTTCTTCTTCTTCTCTGTCTTCTTTTCTTCTTCCTTCTCTTCTTCTCTTTTCTCTTCCTTCTTTCTTTCTCTTCTTTCTTTTCCTTCTTCTCTTCTTCTTTCCTTCTTCTTTCTTCTTTCCTTCATTCTCCTCTCCCTTCTTTTCTCTTCCTTCTTCTTCTTTCTTCTTCTCTTCTCCCTCCTCTCTCTTTTCTTCTTTCTTCTTCTTCTTCTTCCTTTCTTTCTTCTTCTTTCTTCTCTTCTTCTCTTCTTTCTTCTTCTTCTTCTTTTCTTCTTCTTCTTCTTTCTTCTTCCTTCTTCTTTCTTCTGTCTCTTTCTTCTTCTTCTTTCTTTCTTTCTTCTTTTTCTTCTTTCTCTCTTCTTCCTCTTCTTCTTCTCCTTCTTCTTCTTTCTTCTTCTTCTTCTTCTGTTTTCTTCTTCTTCTTCTTCTTCTTCTTCTTCTTCTTCTTTCTTTTCTTCTCTTTCTTCTTCTCTGCTTCTTCTTCTTTTTCTTTCTTCTTTCCTTTCTTCTTCTCTCTTCTTCCTCTTCTTCTTTCCCCCTTCTTCTTCTTCTTCCTTTCTTTCTCTTCTTCTTCCCTTCTTTCTCCTTCTTCTTCTTCTTTCTTCTTCTTCTTCTTCTCTCTTTTTCTTCTCTTCTTTCTCTTCTTCCTTCTTTCTTCTTCTTCTTTCTTCTTCTTCTTCTTCTTCTCCCTTCCTTTTTCTTCTCTCTTCTTCTTCTTCTTCTTCTCTTCTTCTTCCTTTTCTTCTTTCTTTCTTCCTTCCTCTTCTTCTTCTTCTATCTTCTTTCTCTTCTTTCTTCTTCTTTTCTTTTTCTTTCCTTCTCTTTCCCCTCTCTTCTTCTATCCCTTCTCTCTTTCTTCTCTTTCTTCTATCCTTCTCTTCGTTCTCTCTCTTTCTTCTTCTTTTCTTCTTCTTTCTTCTTCTCCTTTTTCTTCTTCTTCTTCTTTCTTCTTTCTCTTCTTCTCTTCCTTCTTCTTCTTCTTCTTCCTTCTTTCTCTTCTTCTTCTTCTTCCTTCTTCTTCCTTCTTCTCTTTTCTTCATCTTCTTCTCTTTTCTCTCTCTTCTTCCTTCTTCTTCTTCTTCTTCTTCTTCTTTTCTTCCTTCTTCTTTCTTCCTCTTCTTCTTCTTCTTCTCTTCCTTCTTCTTCTTCTTCTTTTTCTTTTCTTTCTTCTTCTCTTCTTCCTCTTTTCTTCTCCTTCTTCTTTCCTTTTCCTCCCTTCTTCTCTCTTCTTTCTTCTCTCTTTCTCTCTTCTTTCCTCTTCTTCTTTTCTTCTTCTTCTTTCTTTCTTTCCTTCTATCTCTTCTTCTTCTTCTTCCCTTCTTCTCTTCTTTCTTTCTTCTCTTCTTCTTCCTTCTTTCTCCCCCCTCTTCTCCTTTCTTCTTTCCTCTTCTTTCTTTCTTCTCTTCTCCTTCTTCTTCCTCTCTTCTCTTTTCTTTCCTTCTCCTATTCTCTTCTCTTCTTTCTTTCTATTCCTTCTTTCTTCTTCTTCCTTCCTTCTTCTTCTTTTCTTTCTTCCTTCTTTTCTTCTTTTCCTTCCTTCTTCTTTCTGTTCTCTTTTCTTTCTCTTCTTCTTTCCTTTCTTCTTCTTCTTTCTTCTATCTTCTCTTTCTTCTTCTGTCCTATCTTTTCCTTCTTCTTCTTTCTTCTTCTTCTTTTCTTCTCTTTCTTCTTCTTACTTTTTCTTCTTCCCTCTCTTCTTTCTCTCTTCCTTCCTTCTTCCTTCTCTTCTTCTTCTTCCTTCTTCCTGTCTTCTCCTTCTTCTTTCTTCTTTCTTTTCTTCTTCTTCTCTTCTTCTCTTCTTTTCTTTCTTTCTTCTTCTCTTCTTCCTTTCTTTCTTCTTCTCTCTTTCTTCTTTCTTCTTCTCTTCCTTTCTTCCTTCTTCCTTCTTCTTCTTCTTTCTTCTCTTCTCTTCTTCCTTTCTCTTTCCTCTATTTCTTCTTTCTTTCTTCTTCTTCTTCTTCTTTCTTCCCTTTCTTCTTCCTTCTCTTTCTTCTTCTTTCTTCTTCTTCTTCTCTTTCTTCTCTTCCTCTCTTCCTTCTCCCTCTCTTTTCTTTCTTTCTTCCTTCTTTCTTCTTCGTTTTCTCCTTTCTTCCTCTCTTCTTCTTCTTCTTCTCTTCTTCATTTCTTCTCCCCCCCTTTTCTTCTTCTTTCTCCTTTCTTCTTCTTCGTTCTCTGTCTTCTCTTCTTTTTCTCTCTTTTCTCTTCCTTCTTCTTCTTCTTCTTTCTCTCTTCTTTCTTCTTTTCTTTTTTCTCTCTTCTTTTCCTTTCTTCTTTCTTCTCTTCTTCTTCTTCTTCTTTCTTCTCTTTCTTCTCTTCTTTCTCTTTTTCTTCTTCCTTCTTCTCTTCTATTCTATTTCTTCTTCTTCTTTCTCCTTTCTTCTTCTTCTATCTTTTTCTTCCTTCTTCTTCTTCTTCATTCTTTCTTCTTCTTCTTCTTCTCTCTTTCTTCTTCTCTCTTCTCTTTCTTCTTCTTTCTTCTTCTTCTTCTTCTTCTCTCTTTCTTCTTCTCTTCCTTCTTCTTCTTCTTTCTTCTTCTCTTTTCTTCTTTCTCCCTTCTTCTTCTTTTCTTCTTTTCTTCTTCTTTCTTCTTCTCTCCTTCTTCCTTCCCCCTTTCTCTTTCTTCCTTCTTCTCTCTTTTCTTTTCTTCTCCTTTTTCTTCCTTCTCCTTCTTTCTCTCTTCTTTTCTCTTCTTCTTCTCTCTTCTCTCTTTCTCTTCTCTGTTCTTCTTCTTCTTTCTCTTTCTTCTTCTTCCCTTCTCTCTCTCTTCTTTCTTCTATCTTTCTTCTTCTCTTTTTCTCTTCTCTCTTCTCTTCTTCTTTTCTTCTTCTTCTTCTTCCTCTCTTCTTCTTCTCTCTATTCTTCTTTCTTCTCTTCCTTTTCTTCCTCTTTCTTCTCTTCTCTTCTTCTCTCTCTCTCTTCTCTTCTCTCTTGTCTTCTCTTCGTCTGCTTCTTTCGCTTCGTCTCTTCTTCTTCTCTTCTTCTTCTTCTCTTCTCCTTCTTCTCTTCTTCTCCTTATCTCTTTCTTCTTCTACTCTTTCTTCTCTTCCTTCTGTCTTCTTCTCTTTCTTTTCTTTCTTCTTCTTCTCTTCTTCTTCTCTTCCTCTTCTCTTTCTTCTTCTTCTCTTCTCTCTTCTCTCTTCTCTTTTCTGCTTTCTTCTTTCTCTTTCCTCTTCTTCTTCTGTCTCTTTCTTCCTTCCTTCTCTTTCGCTCTTCTCTTCTTCTTCTTCTCTTTTTTCTTCTTCTTAAACGTCCATCTTTCTTCTCCTGTCTCTTCTCTTCTTTACTTTCTCCTTCTTTCTCTCTCTCTCTTCTTCTCTTTTCTTCTTTTCTTCTCTCTTCTTCTCTTCTCTCTTCCTTCTTCTTTCTTCTTCTTCTCTCTTCTTCGTTGTCTTCTGTCTTCTTTGGCCTTCTCTTTTCTTCTCTTCTCTCTTCTCCTTCTCTTCTCTTCTCTCTTTTCTTCTTCTCTTTCCTTCTTCTCTCCTCTTCTTCTTCTTCTCCTCTTTCTCTTTCTTCCTTCTTCTTCTTCTCCTTCTGTCTTCTTCTCTTCTTCTTCTGCTTCTTCTTCTCTTCTCTTCTGTGGTCCTTCTTCTTCTTCCTTCTTCTTCCGCCCTTCTTTCTTCTTCTTCTCTACTTTCTTCTTTCTCTTCTCCTTTCTTCTTCTCTTCTTCCTTCTCTTTCTCCTCTTCTTCTTCGCTTCTCTTCTTCCTTCTTCTTTCTATCTCGTCTTTTCTCTCTTCTTTCTTCTTCTTTTCTCTGTCTCTTCCTTCTTCTGTCTTCTGTCTTCTATCTCTTCTTCTTCTTCTTCTTTCTATCTTCTTCTTCTCTTCTTCTTTCTCTCTTTCTTCTTCTCTCTTCTTCTTCTTCTTCTCTCTTCTTCTTCTCTCCTTCCTTCTTCTTCGTTCTTCTTCTTCTCCTTCTTTCTCTCTTCTCTTTCTTCTTGCTTTCTTCTTTCTTCTTCCTCTTCTTCTTCTTTCTTTCTTTCTTCTTCTTCTCTTCTTTCTTCTTCTTCTTCTCTCTTTCTGCTCTTCTTCTTCTTCTTCTTCTTCTTCTCTTTCCTTCTTTCTTCTTCTTCTTCTTGGGCTCCTTTCTTCTTCTTCTTCTCTCTTCTTCTTCTTTCTCTCTTCTCTCTTCTCTCTTCTTCTTCTCTTCTCTCCTTCTTCCTCTCTTCTTCTCTCTTCCTTCCTTCCTTCTATCTTTCTTCTTCTTCTCTTCTTCTCTTGCTCTTCTTCTCTTCTTCTTCTTACTTCGTGCTTCCTTCTCTTCTTTCCTTCTTTCTTCTCTCTCTGTTCTCTTCTTCTGGTCTTCTTCTTCTGTTCTCTCTTCTCTTGTTCTCTTCTTTCTTCTTCTTCTTCTCTTCTCTTCTCTCTCTTCTTCGCTTCTCCTCTTCTCTCTTCTCTCTTCTTCTTCTTCTTTTCTTCTTCTTGCCTCTCCTTCTTCTTCTTCTGCTTTCTGCATAATCGAAGTTCTGTCTTCTTCTCTTCTGTCTGTTCTTTCTCTCTTTCCTTCTTTCTTCTCTCTCTTCTTTCTTCTTCTAAAAAAGTGTTTCTTCTTCTTCTTACTCTCGTCTTCTTCTTCTCTTCTTCTCTTTCTCTCTTTCTTCTCTTCTCTTCTTCTTTCTTCTCTCTTCTCTTCTCTCTCTTTCTTCGTCTCTTCCTTCCTCTCTTTTCCTTCCTCCTTCTTTCTGCTCTATCTTCCTTCTTCTCTTTCTCTTCTTCTTCCTCCTCTTCTCTCTTTCTCTTTTTTCTTCTCTTCTTTCTCTTCTTCTCTCTCTTCTTCTTCTTCCTCTTCCTTCTCTCTCTTCTCCTTCTTTCTTTCTCTCTTCTCTCTCTCCTTCTTTCTATCCTCTTCCTCTTCTTCTCTCTTTCATTTTCTTTTCTGCTTCTTCTGGGTTCTTCGCTCTTCTTTCTCTTCTCCTTCTTTCTTCTTTTCTTCTCTTCTCTCTTTCTCTTCCTTCTCTTTCTTCTTTCCTGTCTTCTTCTCTTCTCTTTCTCTCTTTCTTCCTCCTCTCTTTCTTTACTTCTCTCTCTTCTTCTTCGTTCTTCTTCTCTACTCTTCTTCTTCTATCTCTCTCTTTCTTCTTTCTTCTTCTTCTTCTTCTTCTTTCTTCTTCTTCTCTTCTTCTTCTCTTCTTCTCTTTCCTCTTTCTTCGTTCTTCTTCTTCTCTCTTCCTCTTCTTCCTTCTTTACCTTCTCTTCTTCTCTTCTTCTTCTCTATCTTCTTCTTCTCTTCTTCCTTTCTTCTCCTCTTCTTTCTCTCTCTTTCTCTCTTTCTCTCTCTCTTCTCTCTTCGTTCTTCTCTTCTTCTCTCTTCTTCTTCTCTTCTCTTCTTCTCTTCTTCTTCTTCTCTGCTTCTCTTCTTCTCTTCTCTTCTTCTTCTCTCTTCTGTCTCTTCTCTCTCTCTTCTTCTTCTTCTTTCTTCTCTTTCTCTCTTCCTCTTTTCTCTTCTTCTTCCTCCTTTCTCTCTTCTTCCTTCTTCTCTCTCTTCTTCTCTCTCTTCTTCTAGTCTATCTTTCTCTTCTTCTCCTTCTTCTTTCTTCTCTTCTTTTCTCTCTCTTTCTCTTTCTTCTTCTTCTTCTTCTCTCTTTCTTCTCTCTCTCTTCTTCTCTCTCTTATTCTTCTTCTGTCTTTCTTCTCTTCTTCTTCTCTCTTCTTCTCTTTTTTTCTTCTTCTTTCTTCTCTCTCTTCTTCTTCTTCTCTTCTTCTTCTTGTCTTCTTCTCCTTCTCTCTCTTCTTCTTCTTACTCTTCCTTTTCTTCTCTTTCTTCTCTGTCTTCTCTTCTTCTCTTCTTCTTCTCTCTTCTTCTTCTCTCTTCTCCTCTTCCTTCTTCTTCTTCTTCTTCTTCTCTTTCTCTCTTCTCTTCTCTTCTCTATTCTTCTTCTGTTCTTCTTCTTCTTCTTCTCTTCTTCTTTCCTCTTCTCCTTCTCGTCTTCTTCTCTTCTTTCTTCCTTTCTCTCTCCTTCTCTCTTCTCTCTTCTTCTTTTCTTCTCTTCTTCGTCTTCTTTACTCTTCTTTCTTTCTTCTTCTTTTCTTCTTCTTTTCCTTCTTCTTCTTCTTCTTCTTCTTCTTTCTCTTTCTTTCTTCGTTTCTTCTTCTTCTTCTTCTCTTCTCTCTTCTTCTCTTCTCTTTCTTCTTCTTCTTTCTTCTTCTTCTTTCTTTTCTCTTCTTCTTCTTCTTTTCCTTTCTTCTTCTTTTCTTCTCTTCTTTTCTTCTTCTTTCTTCTTCGTCTTCTTCTCTTCTTTCTTTCTCTTCTTCTTCTTCTCTTCTTCTTTCTCCTTCTTCTTCCTCTTCTTTCCTTTTCTTCCTTTCTCTCTTTCTTCTCTTCTTTCTTCTTCTTCTTTTCCTTTTCTTCTCTTCTTCTTCTTTCTTTCTTTCCTCTCTTCTTCTTTTCTTCTTCTTTCTTCTCTTCTTCTCTTCTCTTTCTTCTCTTTCTTTTTCTCTTCTTTCTCCTCTTCTGTCTCTTCTTCTTTCTTCTTCTTCTTCTTCTTCTTCTCTTTTTCTCTTTCTCTTTCTTCTTGCTTCTTCTTTCTTCTGCTCTTTCTCTTTTCCTTCTTCTTTCTTCTTCTTCTCTCTCTTCTTCTTCTTTCTTCTTCTTCCTTCTTCTTTTCTCCTTCTTTTCTTTCTTCTTCTCTTCTTCTTTCTTCTTCTTCTTCTTCTCTTCTTCCTCTTCTTCTTCTTCTTCTTCTTCTTCTCTTTTCTCTTCTTCTTCTCTTCTTCTTCTCTTTCCTTCTGTCTTCTTCTTCTTCTTCTTCTTTCTTCTTTCTTCTTCTTTTCTTTCTCTTCTTCTTCTTCTTCTTCTTTCTTCTTCTTCTTTTCTTCTTCTTCCTTCTTCTGTTTCTTCTTTCCTTCTTCTTTCTCTCTTCTTCTTCTCTTCTTCTTTTCTTTCTTCTTCTTTCTCTTTCTCTTTTCTCTCCTTCTCTTCTTCTTTCTTCTCTTCTCTTCCTTTCTTCTTATTCTTCTTCTTCTTCTTCTTCTTCTCTTCTTCCTTTCTTCTCTTCTTCTTCCTTCTTTTCTCTTCTTCTTCTCTTCTTCTTCTTTCTTCTTTCTTCTTCCTTCTCTCTTCTCTTCTTCTTTCTTCTCTTTCTTTCTTCTCTTTCTTTCTTCTTTCTCTTCTTCTTCTCTTCTCTTCTTCTCTTCTTCTCTTCTCTTCCTTTTCTCTCTTCTCCTTTCTTTCTTCTTCTCTTTCTCTTCTTTTCTTCTTCTCTTCTTCTCTCTCTTTCTTTCTTCTTCTTCTTCTCTCTTCTTCTTCCTTCTTCTCTTCTTCTCTTCTTTTCTTCTTCTTTCTTCTTCTTCTTCTTCTCTTTCTTCTCTTTCTCTTCTTCTTCTCTTCTTCTCTTCTTTCTTCTCTTCTTCTTCTTCTTCTTCTTCTTCTCCGTCTCTTCTTCTTCTCTTCTCTTCTTCTTCTTCTTCTTCTTCTTTTCCTCTTCTCTCTCTTCTTCTTCTCTTTCTTCTTCTTCCTTCTTTCTTCTTCTTCTTTCTTCTTGCTCTTCCTTCTTCTCTTTCTCTTCTTCTCTTCTTTCTTTCTTCTTCTCTCTTCTTTTCTTCTTCTTCTTCTCTTCTCTTCTCCTTCTCTCTTTCTCTTCTCTCTTCTCTTCTCTTCTTCTTCTCTTCTTCTCTTCTTCTTCTTCTTCTTCTTTTCTTCTTCTTCTTCCTCTTCTTCTTCTTCTTCTTCTTTCTTCTTTCTTCTCTTCTCTTTCTTCTTCTCCTTCTTCTCTTTTCTTTCTCTCTTTTCTTCTTCTTCTTGCTCTTCTCTATCTTCTTCTCCGTCTTTTTTCTTTTCCTCTCCTTCTCTTTCTCTCTTCTTCTTTCTCTCTTCTTCTCTCTTCTTCTTCTTCTTCCTCTTCTTCTCTCTCTTCTCTCTTCTTTCTCTCTTCTTCTTCTCCTTTTCTCTCTTTCTCTTTCTTCTTTTCTTCTTTCTTCTTCTTCTTTCTTCTTCTTCTTCTTCTTTCTTCTTCTTCTTCTTTCTTCTCTTCCTTCTTCTTCTCTCTCTTCTTTTCTTCTTCTTCTCTTCTCTCTCTCTTCTCTTTCTTCTTTCTTCTCTTCTCTTCTTCTTTCCCTTTTCTTTCTCTTCTTCTTTCTTCTTCTTCTTTCTTTTCTTCTTTCTTCTCTTCTCTTCTCTTTCTTCTTTCTTCTCTTCTTCTTCTTCTCTTCTTCTTCTTTTCTTTTTCTTTCTTCTTTTCTTTCTTCTTCTTCTTCTTCTTCTCTTCCTCTCTCTTCTCTTCTTCTTCTTCTTTTCTCTTTTCTTCTTTTCTCTCTCTTCTTCTCTTCTTCTCCTCTTCTATTCTTTCTCTCTTCCTTCTTCTTTCTTCTTCTTTTCTCTTCTTTCTTCTTCTTTTCTTTTCTCTCTTTCTTCTTTTCTCTTCTCTTCTTCTTCTCTTTCTGCTTCTTTTTCTTCTCTTTCTTCTTCTCTTCTTTCTTTTCTCTTCTCTCTCTTCTTTCTCTTCTCCTTCTTCTTTTCTTCTCTCTTTCTTTTCTTCTCTCTTCTTCTTCTCTTCTTCTCTTCTTTCTTTCTTTTCCTTCTTCTTCTTCTTCTCTTCTTCTTTCTTCTTTCTTCTTTCTTCTTCTGTATTCTTTTCTCTTCTTCTTCTGTCTCTTTTCTTCTTTCTTCTTCTTCTTCTTCTTTCTTCTTTTCCTTCTTCTCTTCCTTCTTTCTCTTCTCTTCTTCTTCTTCTTTCTTTTCTTTCTTCTCTTTCTTCTTCTCTTCTCTTTTCTTTCTTCTTTCTTTCTTTCTTCTTCTTTCCTTCCTTTCTTCTCCTTCTTCTTCTCTTCTTCTTTCTTCTTTTTCTTCCTTCTTCTTCTTCTTCTTCTCCTTCTTCTTTTCTTCTTCTTCTCTTCCTCTTCTTCTTTCTTTCTTCTTTCTTTTCTTTCTCTCTCTTCTCTTCTCTTCTTCTTCTTTTCTTCTTCTTCTTCTTCTCTTCTTCTTCTCTTCTTCTTCTTCTTCTCTTCTTTCTCTTCTTCTTCTTTCCTTTCTTTCTTCTTCTTTCTCTTCTCTCTTCTTCTTCTCTTCTCTTTTCTTTCTTTCTTCTCTCTTCTTTCTCTTCTTCTTCTTCTTCTTCTCTTCTTCTTCTTTTCTCTTCTTTCTCTTCTCTTCTCTTCTCTTCTTCTTTTTCTCTTTCTTCTTCTCTTCTTCTTCTTTCTTCTTTCTCTCTTCTCTTCTCTCTCTTCTCTTCTCTCTTTCTTCTTCTTCTTCTTCTTCTTTCTTCTCTTCTCTTCTTTCTCTTTTCTTCTTCTTCTTCTTCTTCTCTTTTCTCTTCTCCTCTCTTCTTCTTTCTTTTTCTCTTCTCTTCTTCTTCTTTCCTTCTTCTTCTTCTCTTCTTCTTCTCTTCTTCTTCTCTTCTTTCTTCTTCTCTCTTCTCTTCTCTTCTTCTTCTTTCTTTCTCTTCTTCTTCTCTTCTTCTTCCTTCTTCTTTCTCTCTTTCTTCTCTTCTTTCTTTCTTCTCTTCTCTTCTTCTTCTTCTTCTTCTTCTCTTCTCTTTTTCTTTCTTCTTCTTCTCTTCTTTCTTCTCTTTCTTCTTCTTTCTTCTTTCTCTTTCTTCTCTTCTTTCTCTTCTTCTTCTTTCTTCTCTTCTCTTTCTTCTCTCTTCTTCTTCTCTTCTTCTTCTTCTTCCTCTTCTTTTCTCTCTTTTCTCTCTTCTTCTTCTCTTCCTTTTCTTCTCTTCTCTTCTCTTTCTTCTCTTCTTCTTCTCTTCTCTTTCTTCCTTCTCTTTCTTCTTCTTCTTTTCTTCTCTTCTTCTTCTCTTTCTTCTTCTTCTTTCTTTCTTCTTTCTCTTCTTTTCTCTTCTCTCTCTTCTTCTTTCTTCTTCTTCTTTCTTCTTTCTCTTCTTCCTTCTTCTTCTTTCTTCTTCTTCTTCTCTTCTTCTTCTCTTCTCTTTCTCTCTTCTTCTTCTTCTTCTTCTTCTCTTTCTTTTCTTCTTCTCTTCTTCTCTCTTCTCTTCTTTCTTCTTCTTTCTTCTCTTCTTCTCTTTCTTCTTCTTCTTTTCTTCTTCTCTTCTTCTTTCTTCTTTCTTCTTTCTCTTTCTTTCTTCTTTTTCCTTCTCTCTCTTCTCTTCTGTTCTTCCTTCTTCTTCTTTTCTCTTCTTTTCTTCTTCTTTCTTCCTTTCTTTTCTTCTTCTTCTTTCTCTTCTTTTTCTTTTCTTTCTTCTCTTCTTCTCTTCTTCTTCTCTTCTTCTCTTTCTCCTTTCTTCTCTTCTCCTTCTTCTTCTTCTTCTCTTTCTTCTTTCTCTCTTTCTCTCTCTTCTTTTCTCTCTTCTCTTCTCTTCTCTTCTTCTTTCTCTTCTTCTCTTTTCTTCTCTTCTTTTCTTCTCTCTTCTTCTTCTCTTCTCTTTCTTCTTCTTCTCTTCTTTCTCTCTCTTTCTTCTTTCCTTCTCTTCTCTCTTCTTCTTCTCCTTCTTTTTCTTTCTCTCTCTTCTTTCTTCTCTTCTTTCTCTTTCTCTTCTTTCTTCTTCTTCTCTTCTTCTTTCTTCTCTTCTTTCTTCTTCTTCTTCTTTCTTCTTCTTCTTCTTCTTCTTTCTCTTCTTCTCTTCTTCTTCTTCTTCTTCTCTTTCCTTCTTCTTCTTCTCTTCTTCTTTCTTCTCTTTCTTCTTCTTTTCTTCTTCTTTCTTCTTTCTTCTTCTTCTTCTTCTTCTCTTTCTTCTTTCTTCTTTCTTCTCTTCTCTCTTCTTCTTCTTTCTTCTTCTTCTCTCTTCTTTCTTTCTTCTTTCTTCTTCTTCTTTCTCTTCTCTTCTTCTTTCTCTCTTTCTTCTTCTTTCTCTTTCTTTCTTCTTCTTCTTTTCTCTTCTTCTCTTTCTTCTTCTTCTTCTTCTTCTCTTCTTTCTTCTTTCTTTCTCTTCTTCTCTTTCTTCTTCTTCTTTCTTCTCTTCTCTTCTCTCTTCTCTTCTTCTTCTTCTCTTCCTTCTTCTTTCTTCTCTTCTTTTCTTCTTCTTCTCTTTCTTCTTCTTCTTCTTCTTTTCTTCTTCTTTCTTTTTCCTTCTTCTTCTTTCTCTTCTCTTTCTTTTCTCTTCTTCTTCTTTCTTCTTCTCTTCTTTTCTTCTTCTTCTCTTTCTTTCTTCTTCTTCTTCTTCTTCTTCTTTCTTCTCTTCTTCTTCTTCTTCTCTTCTTCTTTCTCTCTTCTTCTTTTCTTCTCTTTCTCTTCTTTCTTCTCTTCTTCTTCTTCTTCTCTCTCCTCTTCTCTTCTCTTTCTTCTTCTTTCTCTTCTTCTCTTTCTTCTTCTTCTTCTTTCTTCTTCTTCTTCTTTCTCTCTCTTTCTCTTCTTCTATTCCTTCTCTTCTTCTTCTCCTTCTTCTCTTCTCTCTCTTTTTCTTTCTTCTTCTCTTTCTTCTTCTTTCTCTTCTCTTTCTTCCTTCTTTTCTTCTTTCTTCTTTCTTCTTCTTTCTTTCTTCTTTCTTCTTCTTCTTTTCTTCTCTTCTTCTTCTTCTCTTCTTCTCTTCTTCTTTCTTTTCTCTTCTTTCTTTCTTCTTCTTCTTCTTCTTTCTTCTCTTCTCTCTCTTCTTCTTCTCTTTCTTCTTCTCTTCTTTCTTCTCTTCTCTTCTTCTTCTTTTTCTCTTCTTTCTTCTTTTCTTTTCTTCTCTTCTTTTCTTTCTCTTTCTTTTCTTCTTCTTCTTTTTCTTTCTTCTTCTTCTTCTTTCTTCTCTTCTTTCTTCTTCTTCTTCTTCTTTCTTCTTCTCTTCTTCTTCTTCTTTTCTTCTTTCTCTTCTTCTTCTCTTCTCTCTTCTTCTTCTCTTCTTCTTCTCTTCCTTTCTTTTTCTTCTCTTTCTTCTCTTCTTTCTTCTTTCTTTCTTCTTCTTCTTCTTTCTCTCTTTCTTCTCTTTCTTCTTCTTCTCTTTCTTCCTTCTTCTTCTCTTCTTTCTTTCTTCTTTCTTCTTCTCTTTCTTCTTCTTCTCTTTCTTCTTCTTCTTCTTTCTTCTTCTTCTTTCTCTTCTCTTTTCCTCTTCTTCTTCTTCTTTCTTCTTCTTTTCTTCTTCTTCTTTCTTTCTCTTCTTCTCTTCTTCTCTTCTTTCTTCTTCTTTTTCTTCTTTCTTTCTCTCTTCTTCTTCTTCTTCTTCTTCTTCTTCTTTCTTCTTCTTCTTTCTCTTCTTCTTCTTCTTCTTTCTTTTCTCTTTCTTTCTTCTTTCTTCTTTCTTTCTTCTTCTTTTCTTCTTCTCTTCTTCTTTCTCCTTCTCTTTTCTTCTCTTCTTTTCTTTCTCTCTCTCTTCTTCTCTTTCTTCTTCTTCTTCTCTCTTTCTTCTTCTTCTCTTCTTCTTTCTCTTCTTCTTTTCTTGTCTTTCTTCTCTTTCTTTCTCTCTTTTCTCTCTTCTTTTCTTCTTCTTTCTTCCTGTCTTCTTCTTTCTTCTTCTTCTTCTTCTTTCTTCTTCTTCTTCTTTCCTCCTTTCTTCTATCTTCTTCTTCTTCTTCTTTCTTCTTCTCTTTCTTCTTCTTCTCTTCTTCTTCTCTTCTTCTTCTCTTCTTCTTCTTCCTGTTCTTTCTTCTTCTTCTTCTCTTCTGTTCTCTTCTTTCTTTCTTCTTTCTTTCTTTCTTCTTCTCTCTTTCTTCTTCTTCTCTTCTTCTTCTTCTCTTTCTTTCTTCTCTTCTTCTTCTCTTCTTCTTCTCTTTCTTCTTCTGTCTTCTTTCTCTTTCTTCCTTCTTCTTCTCTTTTTCTCTTCTTCTCTTCTTCTTTCTTCTTCTTCTTCTTCTCTTCTTCTTCTCTCTTCTCTTCTTCTCTGTCTTTCTTCTTTTCTTCTTTCTTCTGTCTTCTCTTCTTCTCTTTCTTTCTTCTTCTCTCTTCTCTTCTCTTTCTCTTCCTTCTTCTTCTTCTTCTTTCTTCCTTCTTCTTCTCTTTTCCTTCTTCTTTCTTTCTTCTTTCTTCTTCTTCTTCTTTCCTTCTCTTCTTCTTCTTTTTCTCTTCTTGTCTTCTTCTCCTTCTTTCTTCTTTCTTTCTCTTCTTCTTCTTTCTCTTCTTCTTCTTCTGTCTCTTCTTCTTCTTCCTTTTCTCTCTCTTCTTTTCTTTCTTCTGTCTTCTTCTTCTCTTTCTTCTCTTCTTCTTTTCTCTTCTTCTTTCTTCTTCTCTTCTTCTTCTTTCTTCTTCTTCCTTCTTCTTCTTCTTCTTCTTCTTCTCTTTCTTTTCTCTTCCTTCTCTCTCCTTCTTCTTCTGTCTTCTTCTTCCTTCTCTTCTTCTTCTTCTTCCTTCTTTTCTTTCTTCTTCTTCTTCTTTCTTCTCTCTCTTCTTCTTTTCTCTTCTTCTTCTTCTTCTCTTCTTTCTTCTTCTTCTTCTTCTTCTCTTCTTTCTTCTTCTCTTCCTTCTCTTCTCTTCTTCTTCTTTCTTTCTCTTTCTTCTTCTCTTCTCTCTTCTTCTTTTCTCTATCTTCTTTCTCTCTCTTCTTCTTCTCTTTTCTCTCTCTTCTTCTTCTTCTTTTCTCTTTCTTTCTTCTTCTTCTTTCTTCTTCTTCTTCTTCTTTCTCTTCTCTCTTTCTTCTCTTCTTCTTCTGTTCTCTTTCTTCTTTCTCTTCTTCTTCTTTCTTCTTTCTTCTTCTTCTTTCTTCTCTTCTTCTTCTTCTTTTTCTTCTTCTCTTCTTCCTCTGTCTTCCTTCTTCTCTCCTTTCTCTTCTTCTTTCCTTCTTCTCCTATCTTTCTTCTTTCTCTTTCTTCTTCTTCTCTGTCTCTTCTCTTCTCTCTTTCTTCTTCCTTCTTCTCTCTTTCTTTTCTTCTCTTCTTCTCTTTCTTTCTTCTTTTCTTACCTTTCTTCTTTCTTCTCTCTTCTATTTCTTCTTCTCTTCTCTTCTTCTTCTTTTCTCTTCTTCTCTTCTTTCTTCTTCTCTTTCTTCTTCTTCTCTTCTTTTTCTCTTCTTCTTCCTTTCTGTCCTTCTTCTTCTTCTTCTCTCTTCTTCTTTCTTCTCTTTTTCTTCTGCTTCTCTTTCTTCTTCTTTCTTCTTCGTCTTCTCTCTTCTTCTTTCTTCTTTCTTCTTCTTCTCTCTTCTTCTTTTCTTCTTTCTTCTTCTTCTCTTCTTCTTCCTTCTTCTTTCTTCTTTCTTTCTTCTTCTTCTTCTCTTTTCTTCTTTCTTCTCTTTCTTTCTCTCTCTTTCTTCTTCTTCTTCTTCTTCTCTTCTCTTTCTCTTCTTCTTCTTCTCTCTTTCTTCTTCTTCTCTTCTTCTTCTTCTTCTTCTTCTTCTCTCTTCTTCTCTTCTTCTCTTCTTCTTCTTCTTCTTTCCTTTCCTTCTTCTTCTTTTCTTCTTCTTTCTTCTTCTTCTTCTTTTCTTCTTCTTCTCTTCTTCTCTTTCTTCTATCTTCTTCTCTTCTCTTCTTTTCTTCTTTCTTCTTTCTCTTCTCTTTTCTTCCTGTCTCTTTCTCTTCTTCTTCCTTCTTCTTTCTTTCTCTTCTTCTTCTCTTCTCTCTTCTTCTTCTTCTTCTTCTTCTCTGTTCTTTCTTCTTCTTCTCTCTTTCTTCTTCTTCTCTCTTCTTCTGTCTTCTTTCTCTTCTTTCTCTTTCTTTCTTCTTCTTCTTCTCTTCTTCTCTTTTTCTTCTTCTTCTTCTCTTCTTCTTCTCTTCTTCTCTCTTTTCTTTTCTCTCTTTTCTTCTCTTCTCTTCTTCTTCTTCTTCTTGTCTCTTCTTCTCTTCTTCTCTCTTCTCTTCTTCTCTTCTCTTTCTTCTTCTTTCTCTTCTTCTTCTTTTTCTTCTCCTTCTCTCCTCTTCTTCTCTTTCTTCTTCTTCTTCTTCTTCTTCTCGTCTTCTCTATCTTCTTTCTTCTTCTCTTCTTCTCTCTTCTTCTCCTTCTTCTTTCTTCTTCTTCTTTCTTCTTCTTCCTCTTCTTCTTCTTCTTTCTTCTTCGTCTTCTCTTCTTCTCTTCTTTCTTCCTCTCTTCTTCTTCTTTCTTCCTTTTCTCTTCTTCTCCTTCTCTTCTTCTTTTTTCTTCTTCTTCTTCTTCTTCTTCTTTCTCTCTTCTGTCTTCTCTTCTCTTCTGTCTTCTTCTTCTCTTTCTTCTTTCCCTTCTTTTCTCTCTTCTCTCTTCTTCTTCTTTTCTTTCTTTTCTTTCTTTCTCTTTCTTCTTCTTCTCTTCTCTTCTTCTCTCTTCTTCTCTTCTTTTCTTCTTCTTTCTCTTCTCTTCTTCTTCTCTTTTCTTCTTCTTCTTCTTCTCTCTTTTTCTCTCTTTTCCTTCTTCTCTTCTTCTCTTTCTCTTCTTCTTCTTTCTTTCCTTCTTTTCCTTCTTTCTTCTTCTTCTTCTTCTTCTCTTCTTCTCTTCTTCTTCTTTCTTCTCCTTTCTTCTTCTTCTTCTTCTCTGTCTTTCTTCTCTCTTCTTCTCTCTGTCTTCTTCTTCCTTCTCTTTTCTTCTTCTTCTTCTTCTTCTCTTTCTTCTCCTCTTCTTCTTTCTTCTTCTTCTTCTTCTTCTTTTCTTCTTCTTCTTCTTCTTCTTCTTTCTTTCTCTCTTTCTTCTCTTCTTTCTTTCTTCTTCTTTCTTCTTCCTTCTTCTTCTTCTCTTCTTCTTTCTTCTTCTCTTCTTCTTTCTCTTCTTCTTCCTTCTTCTTCTTCTTCTTCTCCTTTTCCTTCTCTTCTTTTCTTCTTTCTTCTTCTTCTCTTCTCTTCTTTCTTCTTCTTTCTTTTCTCTTCCTTCTTCTTCTTTTCTTCTCTTCTTCTTCTCTTTCTTCTTCTTCTTCTTTCTTCTTCTTCTTCTTCTCTTCTTTCTTCTTCTTCTTCTTCTTCTTCTTTCTTCTTCTTCTTCTTCTTCTTCTTTCTTCTTTTCTTCTTTCTTCGTTCTTCTTCGTCTTCTTCTTCTTCGTCTTCTTCTTTTCTTTCTTTTCTTCTCTTCTTTCTTTCTTCTCTCTTTTCTTCTTCTTTCTCTCTTCTTCTTCTTCTTTCTCTTCTTCTTCTTTCTCTTTCTTCTCTTCTTCTTTTCTTCTTCTTTCTTCTTCCTTCTCCTTCTCTCTCTTCTTCTTCTCTTCTTCTCCTTCTTCTTTCCTTCTCTTCTCTTTCTTCTTTCTTCTTCTTCTTCTTCTTCTTCTCCTCTTTCTTCTCTTCTCTTCTTTCTTTCTTTCTTCTTCTTCTTCTTTTCTTCTTCTTTCTTCTTTCTTCTCTTCTTCTTCTCTCTTTCTTCTTCTCTTCTTTCTTCTTCTCTTCTTCCTTCTTCTTTCTTTCTTCTTCTTTTCTTCTTCCTCTTCTCTTCTTCTTTCTTCTTCTTTTCTTCTTCTTTCTTCTTTTCTCTTCTTCTTCTTTCTGTCTTCTCTGTTTTCTTCTCTTTTCTTCTCTCTTCTCTTCTTTCTTCTTCTCTTTCTCTTCTTGTCTTCTCTTCTCTTCTCTCTTTTCTTCTCTTCTTCTCTTCTTCCTTTCTTTCTCTCTTCTTCCTTCTTTTCTCTCTTCTTCTTTCTTCTTTCTTCTTCTTCTTCTTCTTCTTCTCTTTCCTTCTCTTCTTCTTCTTTTCTCTTCTTCCTTTCCTTCTTCTTCCTTCTTCTTCTTCTTCTTCCTTCTCTTCTTCTTCTCTTTCTTCTTCTCTTTCTTCTTCTTCTCTTCCTTTTCTTCTTCTTCTCTCTGTCTCTTCTTCTTTCTCTTCTTCTCTCTTTTTCTTCTTCTTCTTCTCTCTCTTCTTCTTCTTCCTTCTCTTTTCTTTCTCTTTCTCTCTTTCTTCTCTTCTTCTTTCTTTTCTTCTTCTTTCTTCTTTCTTTTCTTCTTCTTCTCTTCTCTTTTCTTTTTCTTTCTTCTTCTCTTCTCTCTTCTTCTTTCTTCTTTCTTCTTTTCTATCTTCTTCTTCTTCTCTTTCCTTCCTTCTCTCCTTTCCTTCTCTCTTCTTCTTCTTCTTCTTTCTTCTTTCTTCTTCTTCTTCTTCTTCTCTCTTCTCTCTTCTTTCTCTTCTTTTCTCTTCTTTCTTCTTCTTCTTCTCTCCTCTTCTTCTTCTTTTCTTTTCTTTCTTCCTTCTTTCTTCTCTTCTTTCTTCTTTTCTTCTTCCTTCTTCTTTCTCTCTTCTTTTCTTTTTCTTTTTTCTTTCCCTTCTTCTTCTTCTCTTCTTTTCTTCTCTTCTTCTTCTTCTTCTTCCTCTCTCTTCTTCTTCTCTCTTCTTCTTTCTCTCTTCTCTTTCTTTCTTCTTCTCTTTTCTTCTTCTCTTCTTCTTCTCTTCTTCTTCTCTTCTTCTTCTCTTCTTCTTCTTCTTTCTTCTCTTTTCTTCTCTTTCTTCTCTTCTTCTCTTCTTTTCTTCTTCTTCTCTTCTCTTCTCTCCTTCTTCTTTCTTCTTTCTTCTTCTTCTTCTCTTCTTCCTCTTCTTCTTCTCTTCCTTTCTTCTTCTCTTCTTCTCTTCTCTTCTTTTCTTCTGTCTTTTCTTCTTCTTCTCTTCCTTCTTCTTCTTCTTTCTTCTTCTTTCTTCTTTCTTCTCTTCTTCTTCTTCTTTTCTTCCTTCTCTTCTTCTCTTCTTTCTTCTTCTCTCTTCTCTTTCTTCTTCTTTCTTCTTCTTCTCTCTTTCTCTTTCTTCTTCTTCTCTTTTCTTCTCTTCTTCTCTTCTTTCTTCTTCTTCTTTCTCTTCTTCTTCTCTTCTTCTCTCTTCTTCTTCTTCTTTTTCTTCTTCTTCTTCTTCTTCTTTCTTCCTTCTTCTTCTCTCTTTTTCTTCTTCTTTCTTCTTTCTTTTTTCTTCTTCTTCTTCCTTCTTCTCTCTTCTTTCTTCTTCCTTTCTTCTTCTCTTCTTCTTTCTCTTCTTCTCTCTTTTCTTCTTCTTTTCTTTTCTTTTCTCTTCTTCTTCTTCTTCTCTCTTCTTCTCTCTTCTTTCTTCTTTCTTCTTCTTCTTCTTTCTCTTTCTTCTTCTTTCTTCTTCTTCTTCTTCTTTCTCTTCTTCTCTTCTTCTTCTCTTCTGCTCTTCTTTCTTTTCTTCTTCTTCTCTTTCTTCTTCTTCTTCTTCTTCTCTTCTTCTTCTTCTTCTTTCTTCTTTTCTTCTTCTCTCTTCTTCTTTCTTCTCTTCTTCTTCTTCTCTTCTTCTTCTTCTTCCTTCTCTTTCTCTTTCTTTCCTCTCTTCTCTTCTTCTCTCTCTTCTTCTTCTTCCTTCTTCTTCTTCTTTCTTTCTTCTTCTTTTCTTCTTCTCTTCTTTCTTCTTTCTTCCTTCTCTTCTTCTTCTTTCTTCTTTCTCTTCTTTTCTTCTTCTTCTTCTTCTCTTTCTTCCTTTCTCTTCTCTTCTTCTTCTTCTTCTTCTTTCTTCTTCTCTTTTCTCTTCTTTCTTTTCTTCTTCTTCTTCTTCTTCTCTTCTTCTTCTTTCTTCTTCTTTCTTTCTTCTCTTCTTCTTCTTCCTTTCTTCTCTCTTCTTTCTTCTTTCTTCTTCTTCTTCTTCTTCTTCTCTTCCTTCTTCTCTTCTTCTTTCTTCTCTTCTCTTCTTCTTCTCTTCTTCCTTCTTCTTCTTCTCTTCTTCTTTCTCTTCTTCTTCTTCTTCTTCTCTTTCTCTTCTTCTTCTCTTCTTCCTTCTTTCTTCTTCTTCTCTCTTCTTCTCTTTTTCTTTCTTTCTTCTTTTCTTCTTCTCTCTTCTTCTTCTTCTTCTCTTCTTCTTCTTCTTCTTCTTCTCTTCTCTTCTCTTTCTCTTCTTCTTCTTCTTTCTCCTTTCTTCTTCTCTTCTTCTTCTTCTTCCTTTTCTTCTTCTCTTCCTCTCTTCTTCTTCTTCTTCTTCTTTCTCTTCTCTTCTTTTTCTCTTCTTTCTTCTCCTTCTTTTCTTCTTCTCTTCTTCTTCTTCTTCTCTTCTTTTCTCTCTTCTTTTCTTCTTTCTTCTCTTCTGCCTCTTCTTCTTCTTCTCCTCTTCTTCTCTTTCTTCTTCTCTTTTTCTTCTCTTCTTCTTTCCTTTCTTTTTCTTCTTCTTCTCTTCTCTCTTCCTTTCCTTCTTCTTCTCTTCTTCTTCTTCTCTCTTTTCTTCTTTCTTTCTTCTTCTTTCTTTCTTCTTCTTCTTTCTTCTCTTCTTCTTCTTCTTCTTTCTTCTTTCTCTTCTTCTTCTCTTCTCCTCTTCTTCTTCTCTTCTCTCTTCCTTTCTTCTCTCTTCTTCTTTCTTCTTCTTCTTCTTTCTCTTCTTCTTCTTCTCTTCTCTTCTTCTCTTTCTTCTTCTTCTTCCTTTCTCTCTTCTTCCTTCTTCTTCTCTCTCTTCTTTCTTCTTCTCTTTTCTTCTTCTTCTCTTCTTCTTCTCTTCTTCTTTCTTCTTCTCTTCTTCCTTCTCTTCTTCTTTTCTTCTCTTCTTTCTTCTTCTTCTTCTTCTTCTTCCTTCTTCTTCTTTCTTCTTCTTCTTTTCTCTTCTTCTTCTTCTCCTTCTTCTTTCTTCTTCTCTTCTTCTCTCTTTTTCTTCTTCTTCTTCCTTCTTCTTCTCTTCTTCTTCTCTTCTCTTCTTCTCTTCTTCTTCTCTTCTTC
>JARSSU010009281.1:65000-70264 GCA_029619165.1 Eurosta solidaginis
CTTCTTCTTCTTTCTTCTTTTCTTTCTTCTCCTTCTTCTTCTTCTTCTCTTCTTTCTTCTTCTCTTCTTCTTCCTTTCTTCTCTTTCTTCTTCTTCTTCTTCTTCTTTCCTTCTTCTTTCTTTCTTTCTTCTTTCTTCTTCTCTCTCTTCTTCTCTTCTTTTTCTTTCTTCTCTCTTTCTTCTTTCTTCTCTTCTTCTTCTTTCTTCTTCTTCTTCTTCTCTTCTCTCTCTTTCTTCTTTCTTCTTCTTTCTTCTTCTTCTTCTTCTTCTTCTTTTTTCTCTTCTTTTCCTTCTTCTTCTTTCTTTCTTTTCTCTTCTCTCTTCCTTCTTCTTCCTTCTTCTCTTCTCTTCTTCTTCTTCTTCTTCTTCTTTCTCTTCTTCTTTCTTCTCTCTTCTCTTCTTCTTCTTCTTCTTCTTCTCTTCTTCTTTTCTTCTTCTTCTTTTCTTCTTTCTCCTTCTTCTTCTTCTTTTCTTCTTCTTCTTCTTCTCTTCTTTCTTCTTCTTCTTTCTTCCTTCTTTCTCTTTTCTTCTTCTTTCTCTCTTCTCTTCTCTTCTCTTCTTCTTCTTTCTCTCTTCTCTCTCTTCTTCTTCCTTCTCTTCTTCTCTTCTTCTTCTCTTCTTCTCTCTTCTCTTCTCTTCTCTCTTCTTCTTCTTCTCTTCTTCTTCTTCTCTTCTTCTTCTTCCTCTTCTTTCTTCTTCTCTCTTCTCTTTTCTCTTCTTCTTCTTCTCTTTCTTCTTCTTCTTCTCTCCTCTTTCTTCTCTTCTCTTCTTTTCTCTTCTTTCTTCTTTTCTTTCTCTTCTTCTTCTCTTCTTCTTCGTTCTTCTTCTTTTCTTCCTTCTTCTTCTCTTCTTTCTTCTTCTTCTTCTTCTTCTTCTTTCTTCTCTTTCTCTTCTTCTCTTCTTCTTCTTCTTTCTCTTCTTTCTTCTTCTTTCTTCTTTCTCTTCTTCTCTTTCTCTTCTTTCTTCTTCTTCTTCTTTCTCTTTCTTCTTCCTTCTTCTTTTTCTTCTTCTTCTTCTTCTTCTCTTCTCCTTCTCTCTTCCTCTCTTCTTCTTCTTCTTCTCTTCTTCTTCCTTCTTCTCTTCTCTCTTTCTTCTTCTCTTCTTTCTTCTTCTTCTTCTTTCTTCTTTCTTCTTCTTTCTTCTTCCTTCTTCTTCTTCTTCTTCTTCTTCTCTTTCTTCTCTCTCTTCTTTCTCTTCTCTCTTTCTTCTTTTCTTCTTCTTTCTCTTCTTCTTCTCTTCTTCTTCTTTTTTCCTCTCTTTCTCTTCTTTTCTCTTTCTTTCTTCTTTCTTCTTTCTTCTTTCTCTCTTCTTCTTCTTCTTTCTCTTCTTTCTTCTTCTTCTTTCTTCTTCTTCTTCTTCTTTCTTTCTTCTTCTCTTCTTCTTTCTCTTCTCTTCTTCTTTTCTTCCTTTCTTTCCTTCCTTCTCTTTTCCTTTCTTCTTCTCTCTTCTTCTTTCTCTTCCTTCTTCTCTTCTTCTTTTCTTCTCTTCTTTCTTCTTCTTCTTCTTCTTCTTCTCTCTTCTTTCTTCTCTTCTTCTTTCTTTTTCTTTCTCTTTCTTTCTTCTTTCTTCTTCTTCTTTCTTCTCTTCTTCTTTCTCCTTTCTTCTTCTTCTTTCTCTTTCTTCTCTCTCTTCTTTCTTCTTCTTCTTCTCTTCTTTTCTTTTCTTCTTCTTCTTCTTTTCTTCTTCTTTCTTCTTTCTTCTTCCTTCTTCTCTCTTCTTCTTCTTTCTTTCTTCTTCTCTTCTTTTCTTCTTCTTCTTCTCTTCTTCTTTTCTTCTTCTTCTCTTTTCTTTCTTCTCTTCTTCTTCTTCTTCTTTTCTTTCTCTCTTCTTTCTTCTTTCTTTCTTCTCTCTTCTTCTCTTCTTCTTTCTTCTTTCTTCTTCTTCTTCTCTTTCCTTTTCTTTTTCTTCTTCTTCTTTTCTCTTTCTTCTTCTTCTTTCTTCTTCTTTTCTTCTCTCTTCTTTCTCTCTTCTTCTTCTTTTCTTCTCTTCTTCTTCTTTTCTTTTCTTCTTCTTTCTTCTCTTCTTCTTCTTTCTTCTTCTTTCTTCTCTTCTTTTCTTCTTCTTTCTTCGCTTTCTCTTTCTTCTTCTTTTCTTCTCCTTCTTTCTTCTTCTTTTCTCTTCTCTCTTCTTTCTTCTCTTCTTCTTCTTTTCTTCTCTTTCCTTCCTTCTTCTTCTTCTTCCTTCTCTTTCTTCTTCTTCTTTCTTCTCTCTCTCTTCCTTCTTCTTCCTTCTTCTTTCTCTTTTCTTCTTCTTCTTTCTCTTTCTTTTTCTTCTCTTCTTCTTCTTCTTTCTTCTTCTCTCTTCTCCTTTCTTCTTCTTTCTTTTTCTTCTTCTTCTCTCTCTTCTCTTCTTTCTTTTTCTTCTCTTTCTCTTCTTTCTCTTCTTCTTCTTCTCCTTCTTTCTTCTTCTCTTCTTCTTCTTCTTTCTTTCTTCTTCTTTCTCTTCTTCTTTCTCTTCTCTTTCTCTCTTCTCTTCCTCTCTTCTTTCTTCTTCTTCTTCTTCTTCTTCTCTTTCTTCTTCTTCTTCTCTTCTCTTCTTCTTTCTCTTTCTTCTTTCTTCTTCTTTTCTTTCTCTTTTCTTCTTCTTCTTCTTTCTTCTTCTTTCTCTCTTCTCTTCTTCTTCTTCTCTTTCTTCTCTCTTCTTCTCTTCTCTCTTCCTTTCTTCTTCTTCTTCTTCTTCTTCTCTTCCTTCTCCTTCTCTCCTTCTTCTTCTTTCTTCTTCTTCTCTCTTTCTTCTTCTTCTTTTCCTTCTTCTTCTTTCTTCTTCTCCTTCTTCTCTCTTCTTTTCTTCTTCTTTCTTCTTCTTCTTCTCTTTTTCTCTCTTCTTCTTTCTCTTCTTCTTCTTCTTTCTTCTTCTTCTTCTTCTTCTCTTCTTTCTTCTTCTTCTTCTTCTTCTTTCTCTTCTCTTTCTTCTCTTCTTCTCTTCTTCTTCTCTTCTTCTTCTCTTCTTCTTTCTCTTTCTCTTCTTTCTTCTTTCTTCTTTCTTCTCCTTCTTCCTTTTCTCTTTCTCTTCTCTTCTTTCTTCTTCTCTTCTTTTCTCTCTCTTCTTCTTCTATCTTCTCTTCTCTCTTCTTCTTTTCTCTTCTTCTTTCTTCTTCTTCTCTTCTTTCTTCTTCCTTTCTTTCTCTTCTCCTCTTTCTTCTTCTCTTCCTTCTTCTTCTTTCTTTCTTCTTCTCTTCTTTTCTTCTCTTCTTTCTTCTTTCTTCTTCTCTTTCTTCTTCTTCTCCTTTCTGTCTTTCTTCTCTCTTCTTCTTTCTTCTCTTCTTCTTCTTCTTCTCCTCTTCTCTTCTTCTCTTCTCTCTTTCTCTTTCTTCTTTCTCTTTTCTTCTTCCTTTCTCTTTTCTCTTTTCTTCTTTCTTTCTTTTCTTCTTCCTTCTTCTCTTTTCTTTCTTCTCTTCTCTGCCTCTCTCTTCTTCTTTCTTCTCTTTTTCCTCTTCTCTTTCTTCTTCTTTCTTCTTCTTCTTCTTCTTTCTTCTTCTCTCTTCTCTTTCTCTCTTTCTTCTTCTTTCTTCTCTTCTTTCTCTTCTCTTCTCTTCTTCTTTTCTATCTCTTTCTTCTTCTTCTTCCTTCTTTCTTCTTTTCTTCTTTCTTTTCCTTCTCTTCTTCTTCTTCTTCTCTTCCTTCTCTTCTCTTCTTCCTTCTCTTCTCTTCTCTTCTCTCTTTTCTCTTGCTTCTTCTTTCTTTCTCTTTCTTCTCTTCTTTCTTCTTTTCTTTCTTCTTCTCTCTTCTTTCTTCTTCTTCTTTTCCTTCTCTTCTTCTTCTTCTTCTTCTTCTTCTTTCTTCTTCTCTTCTTTCTTCTTCTTCTTCCTTCTCTTGTCTTCTCTTCTCTTTCTTTCTTCTTCTTTCTTCTTCCTTCTTCTTCTTTCTCTTCCTTCTTCTTCTTTCTTCTCTCTTTTCTTCTTCTTCTTCTTCTCTTCTTCTTCTTCTCTCTCTTTCTCTTTCTCTCTTTCTTTCTTCTTCTCTTCTTTCTCTTCCTCTTTTCTTCTTTCTCTTCTTCTTTTCTTCTCTCTTTTCCTTTCTTCTTCTTCTCTTCTTCTTCTCTCTTTCTTTCTTCTCTTTCTCTTCTTCTCTTTCTTCTTCTTCTTTCTTCTCTTTTCCTTCTTCCTTCTTCTCTTTCTTCTCTTCTTCTTCTTTCTTCTTTCTCCTTTCTTCTTCTTCTTTCTTCTTCTTCTCTTTTCTTCTTCTCTTTCTTCTCTTCTTCTTCTTCTCTTTTCTTCTTCTTCTCGTTTCTTCTTCTTCTTCTCTTCTTCCTTTTCTCTTTCTTCTTTCTTCTTCTCTTCTTTTCTTCTTTCCTTCTTTCTCTTTCTTCTTTTCTCTTTCTTCTCTCTTTTCTTTTTCTTCTCTTTCTTCTTTCTTCTTCTTTCCTTCTTCTTTCTTTCTTCTTCTTTCTTTCTTTCTTTTCTTCTCTCTTCTCTTTCTTCTTCTTTCTCCTCTTTTTCTCTCTCTTCTCTTCTCTTTCTTCTTTCTTTTTCTTTCTTTTCTCCTCTTATCTTTTCTTCTTCTTCTTTCTCTTCTTCTTCTTTTCTTCTTTCTTCTTCTTCTCCTTTCTTTCCTTTCTCTTCTCTTCTTTTTCTTTCTCTTCTCTTTCTTTCTTCTTTCTTCTTCTCTTCTCTTCTTCTTCTTCTCTTCTTCTCTTTCTTCTCTCTTCTTCTCTCCTTTCTTCTTTCTTCTTCTTCTTCTTCTTCTCTTTCTTCTTCTTCTTCTCTCTTCTCCTTCTCTTCCTCTTTCTCTTCTTTCTTCTTCTTCTTTCTTCCTTCTTTCGTCTCTTCTTCTTCTTCTCTTCTTCTTCTCTTCTTCTTCTCTTCTTCCTTCTTTCTTCTTCTCTTCTCTTCTCTTCTTCTTCTTCTTCTTCTTTCTTCTTCCTTCTTCTTCTTCTTTCTTCTTCTTTCTTTCTCTCTTCTCTTCTTTTCTTCTTCTTCTTCTTTCTCTTCTCTTCTTCTTCTTCTCTTCTCTTCTTCTCTTTCTCTTCTCTTTCTTCTTTCTCTTCTCTTTCTTTCTTCCTTTCTTCTTCTTCTCTCTTCTTTCTTCTTTCTTTCTTCTTCTTTTCTTTTCTTCTTCTTCTTCTTTCTCTTCCTTCTTCTTTCTATTTCTTCTTCTCTTCTTCTTTTCTTTCCTTCTTCTTCTTCTCTTCTCTCTTCTTCTTCTCTTTCTCTTCCTCTTTTCTTCTTCTTCTTCTTTCTTTTCTTCTTCTTTCTCTTCTTTCTTCTTCTTTTCTTCTCTCTTCTTTCTTCTCTTTCTCTCTTTCTTCTCTCTTCTTCTTCTTCT
>JARSSU010009282.1:0-31850 GCA_029619165.1 Eurosta solidaginis
GGGCACGCCACAGGGAGGTGTCCTATCTCCTCTCCTCTGGGTTGTGGTAGTCAACGAGCTTCTTGTGGAGCTGGAAGCCAATGGTTGTAGGGTGGTTGCCTATACGCTATCCTAATCAGAGGCAAATTTCTGGGCACCCTGCGCGATGTTCTGCAGGGCTACCTGGATACTGTGGCTAGGTGGGCTGATGTGGATTGGCGGTCAACCCGGGAAAAACGGAATTGGTTCTTTTACAAGGAGATACAAGATGCCCGATTTCAGAACTCCCTCTATTGGAGGGGTACCGTTGGTACCTTCTGATAGAGTTAAATATTTGGGATTATTTTGGACAAGAAACCACCAATCCACCGAGAGAGGAGTAGGGAAGAGGAATTATCTGGGGCATGGGACCGGTTAACTTGTTCACGGATGGGTCGAAGCTGGATGGAATGGTTAGTGGGGGGGTCTTTTGTCAGAGCTAAATGTAAGCCGCAGTTGAAGTTGGCTGATCACTGCAGTGTATTCCAAGCGGAAGTTGCTGCGATTAAGGATGCGGTGGATAGAATGCTATCCAGTGCTACTACGTTAGGGATTTAACATCTACTCTGATAGCCAAGCGGCTATCAAGGCCTTGAGCTGAACTACAGTGCGATCGAGGGTGGTCTGGGAGTGCCTGACCTCGCTTGCGATTTCATCGAATTATTTTACAATTAAGATGGTTACTATGACATGTTTCTGAATTTCACTTCTTCATTCAGCTAGCCTTTCGGAGCTGAGCATTGAACTCGAATCTCCACATTCATACAGTGCAAAGGCAGATGCCTTTAGCTACTCAGCCATATGAATGTCCCGTTGCTCGCTTTACTATTGGTCTCTAAGAATTGCCTTTTTGTTTCTATTCCTTTTATTCACCATTTAGGCACATACACTCTGTATGAGTTTATTCCTAATAGTGTGGATATGATTTTAGGCGCGCTTATGAAAGCTTAGTAACATTTGTTGATTTTTACAGTATTTGTTTTTAATACTTCCGCTGTTACTATTATATCAATATGATCATATGTATTTAATTAGCGAGCTTTGCTCATATTGCTTTATAAATGGTTTTTGTTATTGATATTAGAGAAAAATTGTAAAGTTTTTAAGCATGGTTTACTATGACAGATTTGTGAATTTCACTCCTTCATCAGCTAGCTTTTCGGAAGCTGAGCATTGAACTCCATCTCCAACATTCATACCAATGCAAATTCAGATGCCTTTAACTACTCGCTATATGAATGTCCCGTACACGCTTTACAATTTGTATCTAAAGATTGCCTTTTAGTTTCTGATTCATTTTATTCACCATGTAGGCACCATACATTCTGTACGTAGTTTATTTCTATAGTGTGTGATATGATTTTAGGCGCGAATGTTCAGCTCCCAAAAGCTAGCAGATGAGAAGTGAATTCAGACTGTCCTAGTAACCATCGCCGTTTGTAAACTTTACAAATTTTTCTCTAATATGATTTAATTGAAAGTTTTAAAGTTATCGAATATTATTGTAGTAGGTTAGGTTAGGTTAAGAGGGCGTGCGTTAGTGTTACCCGCACTTCCACTCGAGAAATAATTTTGTTCATATTTTGTTGTCCTAGTGTTCCTCAACGAACCACTTGCTTTCCCTGATGACCCAAGAAGAAGAGAGACTCCACCTCCCAACCTCTGCCAGGCTGTCGAAGAAGCGTGAGCCCGAAATCTGAGCTTCTTCTTTGAAGCGCCGGAAATCGGCAGAGAAAGTGGCTTCCTCTTCCTCCTCATCACTGACTCCTTCTGCAGAGGGAGCTTGTTGGTATTCGCCACCGTCGGAGCATTGTGCGATAGCACAATGACCTGTGACGACACCCGTAAATACCCTCACGCAGATTTGTTCAGTTTGAAAAGGAGCTGGTGGCATTTCCTTTCCAAGCATGGCCATAAGGACCTTGAGACTTCGCAGTCAACCCTATTGGTCCTAGCAAGTCTGTTGCCCTGTTTCATATTCGTCGATTCTCCCCAGGATATAACTCAGACTCAGCGCGGCGTGCAGACGCTGAACTGTCCACCTCAGCTTACGTCTATGATGGACATTCGTCCTGGCTCTCTCTTCTGCAGTGTCATTCCCCTCAATGCCGCTGTGCCAGGACCCAGCAAAGTAGACATCTGAGATCTTATATGATGCCTAGAGAGGCTCTACAGCCTTGTCGCACGATGATCCGATGTTTCTCATGTTTGGACTCTAATGCCCTGATAGGCGGCTTGGCTGTCAACAAAGATTGCTAAGATAGTCGTTGTTGGAGACTGCTATCTTGAGTCAGCGCTGCTTTGCCGCTCTGTCTATGGCATAGACCTCGCTTGGAATACACGGCACATCCGTCAAGAAGTCGAATGATATTGGCTTACTATAGAGTTATGTTGAGTACACACCCCAGCTCCGTTCTCATTCTGATACCGAATATATCCGATCTTAAAACTAAACTTCGGTGACGCTGGTTTTATCAGAGTAGTAGGATTCCAGCTCTAGTTGATATTGTTATTTTGATAAATGGTAATTGTATTCCAAGTATGGTAGCAGGCTCGCCAAATATAGACTTAACAGCCTATCTTAATATTTTAGATAGCGAACTCCTGGCAGGCATCTGCCAATTGTCGATCTTCTGTTTATGTCGTGATTGATGTTATGTAGATTTATTTATTTCAGTCATCGAGCAGAGCTATTTCTGTACAGACTATGGACACCATGCAGAATGTTACATATTTAATCTAATAGTGCAATAGGCGTACTTCACAACATACAGTGCTGTCGTGAAATAGTTTATTTGCGGATGCGAACGTGCTTACCACGGCGTATGATTCTGGCTATCGTTCTCATTATAAGAATAAGCGACTTATGTGAACTCCTCAGTAAACTTTCTGGGATTTCGGAGATTAATATTAGATTCCTGTACTCGAAACAGATAAATATATCTGGGCAGTCAATATTGCCAGATAAAATATCGTAGGCAAATAACAGCGACAGATATGACCTTCTGTCCGCAAGAGATTGTAGCCAAGGAGTTTTTCCTCCTTGAGGCGTACTTGGATGTCATTTTCGATAAACACTCTTTCATAGCAATCTGGTATTCCTCTGGATCATCTCTATTTTATCAGAGTACTTCGTGTAATATGGGTTCCAAATGATCGCCCATACTCTAAAATACCCCGTACCAAAGCAATTAGAGTGTTTTCAGAGTCATAGGATCCTTAAAATCTTTGTGTTCCTGATTATGAAACCCACCATCGAGTACGCTTTAGACGAGGCTAGATCAATATGTTTAGAAAAGTTAATTTTGTGTCAAAGATAATTCCTAAATCTTATTCGGATTTATGCAGCAAATCAACGCCATCCAGAGAATGTTGAAGTATAGAAATATGCGCGGCGGCAATAAGAAACAACGCAGCACTTGCTAATGTTTAGGCTTAGTTATTGATGGTACACCAATTTAAGAAGATGTTTAAGTCTTGCTGAAGTGTTTGGCAATCGATAAGGCTGTTAATATTGAGCAATATTTTGACATCATCTGCGAACATTAAGCACTTTGACGATATGATATGCGACGGTAAGTCGTTTATGAAGAGTAAGAATAACAGAGGGCCAATGTGAGTCCTTGAGGAATACCCGATGTGGCATAGACTTCAATGTTCGAGCGTATTGAGTTTATTATCCACGAATTTCCTACCAAAAATAAAACTTCTGAAAAAGCTCAATACAGTGCCGGAAACACCAAATTTATTGAGCTTCAGTAAAAGAATGTTATGGTCTACTTTATCAAAAGCTTTTGAGAAGTCGGTATAACACGTATTATTATTTTTTAAATTCCTTTTTTATTGGTATACACGTTTAAAGGAATATGTAGATAAAAGTTTAATATATATAACATACATAAGTGGTAAAATAAACAAGTACTACCACAATTGCCACAGAGGTTCGTGTTTCCGCTATTAAGCACAACCCGTTTTGTAGCGAGTATTTAACCACTCCGCGAGATATCAATACTGTTGGTAGATGGGTTTCCTAAGCATTTTCTAAGTGATGATAGCTTTCTTTACCCGCAAACGTCGACAATATACTTGTAAAAAAACGGGTAAGCTAGTGCTATGGTAGGCAGAAATCAAGGAATGGTCACTTTATTAAAGCTATATCATCCAGTATCGATAGTTCAGTTTTATATTCGATTCAACACGTGGTTTCATCCGCTTCAAAACTACATCCTATCGAAAGTTAAATTTTCATTTCAAGCATTTAAACTTCCGAGCGAAATTTAAAATATTGATTTCTGAGCATTTAACTGGTTTTCTATATTCGTAAGTAACAAAGGATCTATAATATTCCCAGCGGTTTACCTTCCAAAGCGCACAAACCGACAATAGAGGCGTTGAAAGGGAGGGATTGTAACCATCGAGGTCTACACTGCTTAGCAACAGAGAAATGTTAAACTAATCAGCAAAGTAAAACCTAGAAAGATAGTTACAGTACTACTGACATATAATAGTTAGAAAACAACAATAATCAGTTTAGTAGGATAAGTGATTGCGAATATTAAGAGATGAAAGAATAGATTGTTACATGCTAAAAAGTAATTAAGAACTATCATTATGCTTGAGTGAGAGTTATAATCCTAACACAGACTGCGGAAGGGCCCATTTATTCAAAATTTGGATATATTCCATGGTTTCGCGAAAGGGGCTTTAAGTGTCTACACTCTAAACTTCTTTGGCTGTTTTGCAGCGATTATAGTAGGCAAACAACAACACATCTACAGTCCACCAACTCTTTGGCCGTAATCATAGTCGAAAATAAAATAGAGTTTTATTGGTTTACACATGGTTCTAAATATAATTTAAGTCTGTTATAACCTACTTAAACGCTATTTTATCTCTAAAAAAGTATTGTAAATTTAAAATGACATGAGCCCGATTTTAATTTTTAAAATACTTTTAAGTGTGGTCTGCTGTCAAAAGCTGCGGAGAATTAAACAAATTGCTATTTAAACGCGATGACTTAAGGGAGTGAAACAAGTAAGGAAGGCTAAGTTCGGGTGTAACCGAACATTACATACTCAGTTGAGAGCTGTGGAGACAAAGTAAGGGGAATCACAATGTTGTAAAAGGAACCTAGGGTAACCCTGGAATGTGTTTGTATGACATGTCTATCAAATGAAAGGCACTAAGTAGTATTTTATGAGGGAGTGTGCCATAGATCTATAGATGGACGCCATTTAGGGATATCGCCTAAAGGTGGACCAGGCCTGACTCGAGAATTTGTTTGTACGATATGGGTATCAAATGAAATGTGTTAATGATAATTTTAAAAGGGAGTGGGCCTAAGTTCTATAGGTGGACGTCTTTTCGAGATATCGCCTTAAAGGTGGACCAGGGGTTACTCTAGAATTTATTTTGTACGATATGGGTATCAATAAAAGTGTATTAATGAGTATTTTAAGAGGGCGTGGCCTTAGTTCTATATGTGGACGCCTTTTCGAGATATCGCCATAAACGTGGACCAGGGGTGACTCTAGAATTTGTTTGTACAATATGGGTGTCAAACGAAAGTGCAATAAGTGTTTTAAAAGGGAGTGGCCTTTGTTCTATGGTGGACGCCTTTTCGGGATATCGCCATAAACGTGGACCAGGGGTGACTCTAGAATGCGTTTGTACAATATGGTCTCAAATGAAAGGTGTAATGAGTATTTTAAAGGGAGTGGGCCTTAGTTCTATAGGTGGATGCCCTTTCGAGATATCGCCATAAGGTGGACCAGGGGTGACTCTAGAATTTGTTTGTACGATATGGGTATCAAATGAAGGTTTAATGAGTATTTTAAAAGGGAGTGGGCCTTAGTTCTATAGGTGGACGTCCTTTTCGAGATATCGCCATAAAGGTGGGCCAGGGGTGACTCTAGAATTTTTGTGTACGATATGGGTATCAAATGAGAGGTGTTAATGAGTATTTTAAAAGGGCGTGGGTCTTAGTTCTATAGGTGGACGCCTTTTCGAGATATCTCCATAAAGGTAGACCAGGGTGACTCTAGAATTTGTTTGTACGATATGGGTATCAAATTAAAGGTGTTAATGAGTATTTTAAAAGGGAGTGGGCCTTAGTTCTATAGGTGGATGCCCTTTCGAGATATCGCCATAAAGGTGGGCCAGGGGTGACTCTAGAATTTTTGTGTACGATATGGTTTGAAATGAAGGTGTTAATTTTTAAAAGGGCGTGGGCCTTAGTTCTATAGGTGGACGCCTTTTCGAGATATCGCCATAAAGGTGGACCAGGGTGACTCTAGAATTTGTTTTGTACGATATGGGTATCAAATGAAAGGTGCTAATGAGTATTTTTAAAGGGTGTGGGCCTTAGTTCTATAGGTGGACGCCTTTTCGAGATATCGCCATAAAGGTGGACCATGGGTGACTCTAGAATTTGTTGTGTACGATATGGGTATCAAATGAAAGGTGTTATGAGTATTTTAAAGGGAGTGGGTCTTAGTTCTATAGGTGGACGCCTTTTCGAGATATCTCCATAAAGGTAGACCAGGGGTGACTCTAGAATGCGTTTGTACGATATGGGTATCAATGAAAGGTGTTAATGAGTATTTTAAAGGGCGTGGGCCTTAGTTCTATAGGTGGACGCCTTTTCGAGATATCGCCATAAAGGTGGACCAGGGTGACTCTAGAATTTGTTTGTACGATATGGGTATCAAATGAAAGGTGCTAATGAGTATTTTAAAAGGGTGCGGGCCTTAGTTCTATAGGTGGATGCCCTTTCGAGATATCGCCATAAAGGTGGGCCAGGGGTGACTCTAGAATTTTTGTGTACGATATGGGTATCAAATGAAAGGTGTTAATGAGTATTTTAAAAGGGAGTGGGTCTTAGTTCTATAGGTGGACGCCTTTTCGAGATATCTCCATAAAGGTAGACCAGGGGTGACTCTAGATGCTTTTGTACAATATGGGTATCAATGAAAGGTGCTAATGAGTATTTTAAAGGGTGTGGGCCTTAGTTCTATAGGTGGACGCCTTTTCGAGATATCGCCATAAAGGTGGACCAGGCGTGACTCTAGAATTTGTTTGTACGATGTGGGTATCAAATGAAAGGTGTTAAGAGTATTTTAAAAGGCGTGGGCCTTAGTTCTATAGTGGACGCCTTTTCGAGATATCGCACATAAAGGTAGACCAGGGGTGACTCTAGAATTTTTTTGTACGTATTTGTATCAAATGAAAGGTGTTATGATATTTTAAAAGGGAGTGGCCTTAGTTCTATAGGTGGATGCCCTTTCGAGATATCGCCATAGGTGGGGCCAGGGGTGACTCTAGAATTTTTGTGTACGATATGGGTATAAATGAAAGGTGTTAATGAGTATTTTAAAAGGGAGTGAGCCTTAGTTCTATAGGTGGATGCCTTTTCGAGATATCGCCATAAAGGTGGCCAGGGTGACTCTAGAATTTTTTGTACGATATGGGTTCAAATGAAAGGTGTTAATGAGTATTTTAAAAGGCGTGGGCCTTGTTCTATAGGTGGACGTCTTTCGAGATATCGCCTAAAGGTGGACCAGGGGTTACACTAGAATTGATTTTGTACGATATGGGTATCAAATAAAAGGTATATGAGTTTTTAAGAGGGCGTGGGCCTTAGTTCTATATGTGGACGCCTTTCGAGATATCGCCATAAACGTGGACCAGGGGTGACTCTAGAATTTGTTTGTACAATATGGGTGTCAAACGAAAAGTGCAATAGTGTTTTAAAAGGAGTGGCCTTTGTTCTATGGGTGGACGCCTTTTCGGATATCGCCATAACTGTGGACCAGGGGTGACTCTAGAATGCGTTTTGTACATATGGTATCAAATGAAAGGTGTTAATGAGTATTTTAAAAGGGAATGGGCCTTAGTTCTATAGGTGGAACTGCCTTTCGAGATATCGCCATAAAGGTGGCCAGGGGTGACTCTAGAATTTTGTGTACGATATGGGTATCAAATGAAAGGTGTTAATGAGTTTTTAAAGGGCGTGGGCCTTAGTTCTATAGGTGGACGCCTTTTCGAGATATCGCCATAAAGGTGGACCAGGGGTGACTCTAGAATTTGTTTGTACGATATGGGTATCAAATGAAAGTGTTAATGAGTATTTTAAAAGGGAGTGGGCCTTAGTTCTATAGGTGGAGTCCTTTTCGAGATATCGCCATAAAGGGTGGGCCAGGGTGACTCTAGAATTTTTTGTACGATATGGGTATCAAATGAGGTGTTATGAGTATTAAAGGGCGTGGGTCTTAGTTCTATAGGTGGACGCCTTTTCGAGATGTCTCCATAAGATAGACCAGGGGTGACTCTAGAATTTGTTTGTACGATATGGGTATCAAAGTAAAGGTGTTAATGAGTATTTTTAAAAGGGAGTGGGCCTTAGTTCTATAGGTGGATGCCCTTTTCGAGATATCGCCATAAAGGTGGCCAGGGGTGACTCTAGAATTGTTTGTGTACGATATGGTTTCAAATGAAGGTGTTAATGATTTTAAAAGGGCGTGGGCCTTAGTTCTATAGTGGACGCCTTTTCGAGATATCGCCATAAAGGTGACCAGGGGTGACTCTGGAATTTGTTTGTACATATGGGTATCAATGAAAGGTGCTATGAGTATTTTAAAGGTGTGGGCCATAGTTCTATAGGTGGACGCCTTTCGAGATATCGCCATAAGGTGGACCAGGGGTGACTCTAGAATTTTTGTGTACGATATGGGTATCAAATGAAAGGTGTAATGAGTATTTTAAAAGGGAGTGGGTCTTAGTTCTATAGGTGGAAGCCTTTTCGAGATATCTCCATAAGGTAGACCAGGGTGACTCTAGAATGCGTTTGTACGATATGGGTATCAACTGAAAGGTGTTATGAGTATTTTAAAAGGCGTGGGCCTTAGTTCTATAGGTGGACGCCTTTTCGAGATATCGCCATAAAGGTGGACAGGAGTGACTCTAGAATTTGTTTGTACGATATGGGTATCAAATGAAAGGTGCTAATGAGTATTTTAAAAGGGTGCGGGCCTTAGTTCTATAGTGGACGCCTTTCGAGATATCGCCATAAAGGTGGGCCAGGGGTGACTCTAGAATTTTTGTGTACGATATGGGTATCAAATGAAAGGTGTTATGAGTATTTTAAAAGGGAGTGGGTCTTAGTTTCTATAGGTGGACGCCTTTTCGAGATATCTCATAAAGGTGACCAGGGTGACTCTAGAATGTGTTTGTACGATATGGGTATCAATGAAAGGTGTTAATGAGTATTTTAAAAGGGGCGTGGGCCTTAGTTCTATAGGTGGACGCCTTTTCGAGATATCGCCATAAAGGTGGACCAGGGGTGACTCTAGAATTTGTTTGTACGATATGGGTATCAAATGAAAGGTGTTAATGAGTATTTTAAAAGGGTGGGCCTTAGTTCTATAGGTGGACGCCTTTTCGAGATATCGCCATAAAGGTGGGCCAGGGGTGACTCTAGAATTTGTTTGTACGATATGGGTATCAATGAAAGGTGCTAATGAGTATTTTAAAAGGGGTGGGCCTTAGTTCTATAGGTGGACGCCTTTTCGAGATATCGCCATAAAGGTGGACCAGGGTGACTCTAGAATTTGTTTGTACGATATGGGTATCAAATGAAAGGTGTTAATGAGTATTTTAAAAGGGCGTGGGCCTTAGTTCTATAGGTGGACGCCTTTTCGAGATATCGCCATAAAGGTGGACCAGGGGTGACTCTAGAATTTTGTTTGTACGATATGGGTATCAAATGAAAGGTGTTAATGAGTATTTTAAAAGGGAGTGGGCCTTAGTTCTATAGGTGGACGCCTTTTCGAGATATCGCCATAAAGGTGGACCAGGGGTGACTCTAGAATTTGTTTGTACGATATGGGTATCAAATGAAAGGTGTTAATGAGTATTTTAAAAGGGAGTGGGCCTTAGTTCTATAGGTGGACGCCTTTTCGAGATATCGCCATAAAGGTGGGCCAGGGGTGACTCTAGAATTTGTTTGTACGATATGGGTATCAAATGAAAGGTGTTAATGAGTATTTTAAAAGGGAGTGGGCCTTAGTTCTATAGGTGGACGCCTTTTCGAGATATCGCCATAAAGGTGGGCCAGGGGTGACTCTAGAATTTGTTTGTACGATATGGGTATCAAATGAAAGGTGTTAATGAGTATTTTAAAAGGGCGTGGGCCTTAGTTCTATAGGTGGACGCCTTTTCGAGATATCGCCATAAAGGTGGACCAGGGTGACTCTAGAATTTGTTTGTACGATATGGGTATCAAATGAAAGGTGTTAATGAGTATTTTAAAAGGGAGTGGGCCTTAGTTCTATAGGTGGACGCCTTTTCGAGATATCGCCATAAAGGTGGACCAGGGGTGACTCTAGAATTTGTTTGTACAATATGGGTATCAAACGAAAAGTGCTAATGAGTTTTTAAAAGGGAGTGGGCCTTTAGTTCTATGGGTGGACGCCTTTTCGGATATCGCCATAAACGTGGACCAGGGGTGACTCTAGAATCGTTTGTACATATGGGTATCAAATGAAAGGTGTTAATGAGTATTTTAAAAGGGAGTGGGCCTTAGTTCTATAGGTGGACGCCTTTCGAGATATCGCCATAAAGGTGGGCCAGGGGTGACTCTAGAATTTGTTTGTACGATATGGGTATCAAATGAAAGGTGTTAATGAGTTTTTAAAAGGGCGTGGGCCTTAGTTCTATAGGTGGACGCCTTTTCGAGATATCGCCATAAAGGTGGACCAGGGGTGACTCTAGAATTTGTTTGTACGATATGGGTATCAAATGAAAGGTGTTAATGAGTATTTTAAAAGGGAGTGGGCCTTAGTTCTATAGGTGGATGCCTTTCGAGATATCGCCATAAAGGTGGACCAGGGGTGACTCTAGAATTTGTTTGTGTACGATATGGGTATCAAATGAAAGGTGTTAATGAGTATTTTAAAAGGGCGTGGGCCTTAGTTCTATAGGTGGACGCCTTTTCGAGATATCGCCATAAAGGTGGACCAGGGGTGACTCTAGAATTTGTTTGTACGATATGGGTATCAAATGAAAGGTGTTAATGAGTATTTTAAAAGGGAGTGGGCCTTAGTTCTATAGGTGGATGCCCTTTTCGAGATATCGCCATAAAGGTGGGCCAGGGGTGACTCTAGAATTTTTGTGTACGATATGGGTATCAAATGAAAGGTGTTAATGAGTATTTTAAAAGGGCGTGGGCCTTAGTTCTATAGGTGGACGCCTTTTCGAGATATCGCCATAAAGGTGGACCAGGGGTGACTCTAGAATTTGTTTGTACGATATGGGTATCAAATGAAAGGTGTTAATGAGTATTTTAAAAGGGTGTGGGCCTTAGTTCTATAGGTGGACGCCTTTTCGAGATATCGCCATAAAGGTGGACCAGGGGTGACTCTAGAATTTGTTTGTACGATATGGGTATCAAATGAAAGGTGTTAATGAGTATTTTAAAAGGGAGTGGGTCTTAGTTCTATAGGTGGACGCCTTTTCGAGATATCGCCATAAAGGTGGGCCAGGGGTGACTCTAGAATTTGTTTGTACGATATGGGTATCAAATGAAAGGTGTTAATGAGTATTTTAAAAGGGAGTGGGCCTTAGTTCTATAGGTGGACGCCTTTTCGAGATATCGCCATAAAGGTGGACCAGGGGTGACTCTAGAATTTTTGTACGATATGGGTATCAAATGAAAGGTGTTAATGAGTATTTTAAAAGGGCGTGGGCCTTAGTTCTATAGGTGGATGCCCTTTTCGAGATATCGCCATAAAGGTGGGCCAGGGGTGACTCTAGAATTTGTTTGTACGATATGGGTATCAAATGAAAGGTGTTAATGAGTATTTTAAAAGGGAGTGGGTCTTAGTTCTATAGGTGGACGCCTTTTCGAGATATCGCCATAAAGGTAGACCAGGGGTGACTCTAGAATGTGTTTGTACAATATGGGTATCAAATGAAAGGTGCTAATGAGTATTTTAAAAGGGTGTGGGCCTTAGTTCTATAGGTGGACGCCTTTTCGAGATATCGCCATAAAGGTGGACCAGGGGTGACTCTAGAATTTGTTTGTACGATATGGGTATCAAATGAAAGGTGTTAATGAGTATTTTAAAAGGGCGTGGGCCTTAGTTCTATAGGTGGACGCCTTTTCGAGATATCGCCATAAAGGTAGACCAGGGGTGACTCTAGAATTTGTTTGTACGATATGGGTATCAAATGAAAGGTGTTAATGAGTATTTTAAAAGGGAGTGGGCCTTAGTTCTATAGGTGGACGCCCTTTTCGAGATATCGCCATAAAGGTGGACCAGGGGTGACTCTAGAATTTGTTTGTGTACGATATGGGTATCAAATGAAAGGTGTTAATGAGTATTTTAAAAGGGAGTGGGCCTTAGTTCTATAGGTGGATGCCTTTTCGAGATATCGCCATAAAGGTGGGCCAGGGGTGACTCTAGAATTTTTTTGTACGATATGGGTATCAAATGAAAGGTGTTAATGAGTATTTTAAAAAGGCGTGGGCCTTAGTTCTATAGGTGGACGCCTTTTCGAGATATCGACATGAAGGTGGACCAGGGGTGACTCTAGAATTTGTTTTTACGATATGGGTATCAAATGAAAGGTGTTAATGAGTATTTTAAAAAGGAGTGGGCCTTAGTTCTATATGTGGACGCCTTTTCGAGATATCGCCATAAACGTGGACCAGGGGTGACTCTAGAATGTGTTTGTAGGATATGGGTATCAAATTAAAGGTATTAATGAGGGTTTTAAAAGGGAGTGGCCCTTAGTTGTATATGTGAAGGCGTTTTCGAGATATCTACCAAAATGTGGACCAGGGTGATCCAGAACATCATCTGTCGGGTACCGCTAATTTATTTATATACGTAATACCACGTACAGTATTCCTTCCAAGATTCCAAGGGCTTTTGATTTCGCCCTGCAAAACTTTTTCATTTTCTTCTACTTAATATGGTAGGTGTCACACCCATTTTACCAAGTTTTTTTCTAAAGTTATATTTTGCGTCAATAGACCAATACAATTACCATGTTTCATTCCTTTTTTCGTATTTGGTATATAATTATGGCATTTTTTTCATTTTTCGTAATTTTCGATATCGAAAAAGTGGGCGTGGTCATAGTCGGATTTCGGCCATTTTTTACACCAATACAAAGTAAGTTCAGATAAGTACGTGAACTGAGTTTAGTAAAGATATATCGATTTTTGCTCAGTTATCGTGTTACGGCCGAGCGGAAGGACAGACGGTCGACTGTGTATAAAAACTGGGCGTGGCTTCAACCGATTTCGCCCTTTTTCACAGAAAACAGTTATCATCCTAGGAGCTAAGCCTCTACCAAATTTCACAAGGATTGGTTAGTTTTTGTTCGACTTATGGCATTAAAAGCATCCTAGACAAATTAAATGAAAAAGGGCGGAGCCACGCCCATTTTGAAATTTTCTTTTATTTTTGTATTTTGTTGCACCATATCATTACTGGAGTTGAATGTTGGCATAATTTACTTATATGCTGTAAAGATATTAACTTTTCTTTTAAAATTTGAATTTAAAAAAAGAATTTTTTAAAAAGTGGGCGTGGTCGTTCTCCGATTTTGCTAATTTTTATTAAGCAGACATAAAGTAATAAGAGTAACGTTCCTGCCAAATTTCATCATGATATCTTCAACGACTGCCAAATTACAGCGTGCAAAACTTCTAAATTACCTTCATTTAAAAGTGGGCGGTGCCACGCCCATTGTCCAAAATTTACTAGTTTTCTATTCTGCGTCATAAGCTCAACTCACCTACCGAGTTTCATCGCTTAATGAGTATTTGGTAATGAATTATCGCACTTTTTCGATTTTTCGAAATTTTCGATATCGAAAAAGTGGGCGTGGTTATTGTCCGATATCGTTCATTTTAAATAGCGATCTGAGATGAGTGCCCAGGAATCTACATACCAAATTTCATCAAGATACCTCAAAATTTACTCAAGTTATCGTGTTAACGGACGACGGACGGACGGACATGGCTCAATCGAATTTTTTTTCGATACTGATGATTTTGATATATGGAAGTCTATATCTATCTCGATTCCTTTATACCTGTACAACCAACCGTTATGCAATCAAAGTTAATATACTCTGTGAGCTCTGCTCAACTGAGTATAAAAAGGCTTCCCCGACAAACAAATATACGTCAAAGCTTATTTATTCTACCTATAATGCGTATTAATTTGATTATGACGAAAATTACACAATCTTAAAATGTGCGATGGTTACTTGGCTCCACATATGCGAATCTTTAATTAAGACTATTCCGCATTCATAGATATTTTTGAGTTTTGATATTATTGTAGTATTTTTTTAGGCAAAAAAATTTCGGAAGCTATAATCCGAAGGTGGCCAGGTAGTATTTGTAATTTGTCAAATTATTTTTGCAAAAAAAAAGATTAATACTTTCATGTGGTTGATGTAATTTTAGTGATATTGTTGTACACAGAAAAGAAAACTAAAAAAGCGTTTTGCGTTGATAAAATTTTCACCAGTTTCGCAGCCGTTTGAGGGTAATTCGGTTTTTTGTGAATATCTATGAATTAAAGAACAATTTCTTATTTCCGACTTCTAATTATTAAATTACATTACAGAATTCTTGAATTCAATTCTCCTGGCATTTCCTTTTGTGTCTTCTATTCCCCTTTACATTTGTCAATTCCTCTTAAAAGAAAGCGTGAAATAAAACACGGAATGCAACAAGAATTAGCAACAAAATTTTAAGAACTGCTTGGTACAGGCGCTGCTGACTACTTCCCCCCTTTATCACCCTCTTAGTCTATGACATGATCGACTTGAGCTCAATGATTTTCTAATGTAAATGGGACTTACACTTTGCAGGTCCCTGTACAATGGCTCAACATTCTAGGTCACTTCTTTCCTATGGAAAACTATACTCTCTTTATTTATGCTGACTTTGCGAAGACAAACCTAAATTTGATTTAACCTGATTATCATTGAATGTCCTGCATACTTATTAGTATCGAGGTTGGAGATATCCCTATTCGGTTGCGGGTATATTAAATTAAATGGCTTTAACGGTTAGGGCGACCTAACATTTAACATGAAAACAACTTTTCTTTACAAGAGTGTATGAGTGTATGAGGAGCCCAAATCCGTTTTAACTACTTATTCGTTTACGTTGCGAGATTTAAATAATTTTTTTAAAAATGAAATTAAGTAAATTTTCTTTAAATAAATATGTTCATGTTTAATTAAAAGATTGTGCACTCAATTTTAAATTGCCGGCTGGTAAAAAACAGCGAATTTTTACAAAACGTTTCCTAATAACTTTTAAATAGAATTGAATGATAATTATCCGCCACCGGATTATGATCAAAACGCATTTCCAGGTACTCCTTTGACAATTTTTGTGCTATTGTAAGAGTTTTTCTCAAGTAAAAAAAAATTACCATTTTTTATACGTGGAGTCAAGTAACCACGGTTGCAAGGAACAGGGTGAACTTTTAAAATTTCTAAAAAATTTCTTCATAGCGCCAATCAATACCTTTTTTTCATGCGGATACCTTGTCCATGCTTATTTTAGCTGAAAACTGTGTTTATAATGTCTATGTCAGACCAACATTTTAAATCCCATTTTTAATTAAGCAAGATTTTAACTAAAGAGTATTTTAGTCAGTGACTATGATTACGGGCCTTTGTGTCTAAATTTAAGCACGCTAACTTAAGCAGATTTTTGTTGAATGGCTAAGCAACCAACTGCGTAATTTAATAAACACAAAACTATTTAAATTTGCAGTGCTCTCTTTTTTTGTGCTACAAAAATGTTTAATTCTAAGACTTCTGCTGTAAATGGTGGAAAATAATTTATTTATTTTTTCACAAACCAAAAACAACTCAACACTTATAAATATGTACATGCGATAGTTTAAATCACATACATGTATATTAATAGTTTTTTCACATCTATATGCGCTTACGCTTAAACTTTATATGGACTGCTAAACGACAAACTTTAAATACGCCTCTGAATTTGCTACGCATAAAATTAGTACTACTAAATTTCAGTACGCATTATACTCAGATGTAACGGAAATATGTATCTATGTTTCACCCTCTGCACTAATTCTATGTATTCGATGCGCAACTGATTCAGCTAAATGTTATACACAGAAATACAACAGAGGGTTGTGCCTTCGCTTTTCGGTACACCCTGTGCTGTAGCTAGTTATTTAACCACTGCCGCTAGATGGGTCTCCTAAGCATCATCTAAGCGATTATAGGCGTTTTTTTTCACGCGCATAGGAAACATATACGCGTGTAAAAAAACACGGCTAATGTGTATTAGTAATACAGTGGTCAAAACAGTGGCGTAGCTAGGTCACCAAGGGCCCTTGTGCAAAAAACAAACTAGTGCCCCAATCTTTGAGTTGTGTCAATATATGCCACTATATGAATACTTGGTTAAATTAATTGTGTTTTTGTATTAACGTTTTTCTTTATTGGAAATAAAATTTGAAAAATTATTTACTTAGTATATTCTAAATTTTTTAGTAGTATATTTATAATAGTTTCCGAGCTTTATTTTTGCAAATGTGTCAATGACTTCAGTTAGATCCAAGTTTGATGCGACTTGGTTTTCGATTGCTATTAGTGATAAATGCCGGAGTCGAGCTTGGCCCATGGTATTCCTTAAATAGTTTTTTATTATTTTTAATTTGCGAAATGATCTTTCAGCTTCCGCGATAGTAACAGGAATTGTATGGAATAGCAACATTGCAGTAAATACTTTTGTTATGTCACATTCTAGTACTCCATATTTTCTCATTATTTCATTACAAAATTTGTGAACAGTCCATGTTTTTGCCTCAGTTAATCCAGGTAAAAGTAGGTGATAAATATTAAGAAATTGAAGGGTAAAGTTAGGGCCTATCATATCAGAATATTTACTTTGGAATTGGTTACACTTTTGTATTAAAGTTATCTCATCAACATCGAGTAAGAATGTTGGTCTGAGAAAATCGAAAATTTGACTGACTGCACTCATACCAGCAAGACGTGCATTTAACTGGCTTATTATTGTGTCCATTACATTATTGAATCCAGTAATTTTAAATATGTGTTCCCTGTTTTTAAATCGGTAATCAGAAGATAATTCGTCAAAATGTTTCTTAATTTTACTTTGCCTTTTTTCTTTAAAATAAGGATGTATACCATATTTTGTTGCAGTTTCAGTGGCTTTGGATTTGAATGATTCAAAGTCATTTCTATAAGTTTTCATCTTTAAATTTATTTCTGCTAAAGCTCTGCTTGCCATGTCCAAATCGATGTCGGATTTTTGTAAAATTTTAGATGCATAATTGATGTTATTTAAAATGATGCATGAATTCGCAAAGAAACACGAACTCAAAATTAAGCATTTTTATATGAATTTGGAGCTTTTTAGGCCGATTTAATTAAATAAAACAAGTTTATTTTTTTATTTCCGACGCGTTTCGACACATTTTCGTGTCTTCCTCAGGGAATCTATTTATTAAATACGAAAAACATATATGTTACATATACAATAATTGGTATTAATGTTCAATATTAAATCACTTACATTGTTTAAACCAGTGGTTTTTGTCACATTTCTTTAAAAATAAAAGTACACATATTAATAACAAACAAATAAGAACAATAATTAAAAATCACACCGACATTTGCTACATTAAAATACCGTCTATTAACATTAAAAACAATATTGCACTTGTCACCTCCAGACATTCTTTGTTATTGACGTCGCATAGGCACAATTAATATTATCAACGTCCTCTTTGAAGTTAATCGTTGTTGGTAGTTTTTGTTGTATGCGCAGTCCCTCTAGTGTCATCCTTCTACGCGTTCTGTTTTCCACATCCAGTATTGTTGCGTTGTCGAAATAGGCTGTGTGTTTCTTTTCCGTAAGGTGTTGGTCCAGTGCTGTGTTGCTTTTGTTGTTTTTTGCATCTAGTTTATGTTCCTTTATTCTCGTTCCTAGTGATCTTTTTGTTGTGCCGATATAAACTTTGTTACATTTCTCTCCTTCTTTACCATGACATCGAATTTCGTAAACTACGTTATGTAGTTGTTCCTTTTCAATTTTGTCCTTTGTTTTTGTATATATGCTTTTTAATGTATGATTTGGTTTGTGCGCATAGCTTGTGTTACTGCTTGGTATGATTTTGTGTAATGTTTTGTTGTCTGTTAGGTGTGGTATGTATGTAACGCTAATGTATGTTTTTTTGGTATTTTCGCTATTTGCTGTATTCAGATTCTTGTGTTTGTTTTTGTTTATTGCTGTTTGTATTAAATTTTCTATTGTATTGACTGGATAACAATTTTTGCGTAATATGTTTATCACTTCTCTCTGTTGTGATTTATGAACTCCTGGTCGCTCAGGGTGTAAATTTTCGATATAAGATTGATAATGGTGTTCTTCTTTTGCGTCCATGGGTGGTTTGAATGATAGTTAATTAGTCTTGATGATGCTGTGGATTTTGTGTACCAGTTAGTTGTTAGTTTGTTATTGGATTTGTAAATTTCTATGTCCAGGAATGCCAGTTTGCTGCCCATTTCCTTTTCTATTGTAAATTGTATCTTTGTGTGTTGTCTATTGAATGTTCTTAGAATTTCGTCCACGTTTTTGACCTTAACTACGGCGAATATATCATCTACATATTTCGTTATGTATTTGATATATATGTCGGAAGATTTTAGCTCAGCGATGCTGTCGTCAATAACTTTGTCAAGGACAATGTCTGCAATGGTTGGGGATAAAGGATTTCCCATTGGCATTCCGTAAGTTTGATGATAATAGGGTTCATTGTAAAGGAAGTAGTTATTCTCTCTCAGACAAAATTCAAGTAGTGTTAAAAAGTTTATTTTGTTGATGTTTGTAAAAGTCTTCAAGCTTGACCACTGCTTCATTATTGTGCTTATGGCGAATTGGATCGGTATGTTCGTGAAGAGGAAGACGACGTCCAAAGATATGAGAATTTCATCATCTTCAATATTTAAATTTTTTATTTTTCTTTTAGGCTTACGGAATTTTTAATATTCAGCGTTTCAGACACTACGTTTTTTAGAACTTTCCCAACAAATTTGGATAGTTTGGAGCAAGGTACATTGATTGATGACGAGATAGGTCTAAGTGGTGTGTTAATTTTGTGAACTTTTGGCAAGCCATAAAGTCTGGGAGCCGTAGCTGCTGTGCACATCAGATAGTTTTTTTCTTTCAAGGTTATGTTGTTGTTTTTGTAGAGACAGTTTTTTAATGTTGTTGTTTTTGCGCACTAGATATTGGGTGGGATCATTTCTAATTGTTTTATATGTGGTTTTATCGTTTAACAGGTCTTGCATTTTCTTCTCGTAATCTTCTTTATACATCACCACTGTTTGTTGCCTTTGTCTGCATTTGTGATAATTATGTTATATTTATGTTGACTAATAAATTTTCGTGTATTCTCGTAGATTTGGAGTATGAATTTATCTTTTGCGTTGTTCTGAATTTTGTTCCTAAAGGTATTAATTTTCTTCGCGAAATTGCATCTAGCCATATCTTTCTCCCTATTGTCTGTTATTGTCTGTATATTTTGCTCAATATCAGCAATTAGATGTAGTGGTGAAAAAGTTTTCCTGGAAAACTGGTAGCGCGAATTTGTTACCTATGATAGTATCCATTTACACTCCGGGGGAATGGTGACTTTAGTATTATTTGTAATCCAATCCTCATTATATATCAAATCAAATTTTTCAAAATTTCTCTTAATTGAGTTATGTAGTTTTGTCGTGAGGGTACTTTCTGACTTTATTTTTGTATTTTCTAAGAATTGTTGTTGTGTTTCTACAATTGCTTTGTAATCCTTTTCTTCTACTTTTTGGCGCAATTTTTTCTCTATTTCTCTTGTAGTGTCTTTTATTAGTTTTATTTGTATGTTCGTTTCTTTTAACTCTAAGCTTAAGACTTTTTCCAAGAATTTCCTTTCTATCTTCTCCATTTCCTTCTTCGTTTTTTCTAATGTGAAGCCTTTTGTAAATTTACCAGCCTTACCGTTTAAGTGTGATGGTGTGATTCCAAAATCTTTGCATTTTAGCAGAAATTTTAGCCTTTGTTGTTGTTTTGCCAAAGATTTTTGGTTTTTGCCGTATTGTTTAATAATGTAACAGGTGTCCATGTCATACTTGTACTTGATGTGTCGGAAGAAGTGTTTCATTTTGAAGTCTTTATGTTTTTCGTACTTTGTTGTTGCGGGTTAAGCTCTCCGCTCTATTTATTATATGATTGAGCATTTTTGTTTTAATACTTTCTGCTTGATCACGCTCATCTTTTTTGCAACTTTTGAGATTATTTCTGATTACGCTTTGATTATATCGAAGAAACGAAGTTTTACTGCAGATACCGTATTTGCCCGACTGGACCATCTAGTCGGGTTTAGTTTTTTTAAAGTGGTGTCCGATTCGCCAGTAAATTTCGAGAGCAGATCCCAGCGTTTGATTCTAAGTCCAAAAAAATTATACAATTCTTGCAATGTTGCGAAATAGTTTTTCAATTCCGGACAATTACTAACGGCATCATTTACCACCAAATTTAAATTGTGAGTGGAGCAATGTATGTAGTCCGCGTTAGGCTGAATATCTCTAATCTGTTTTTGTACACCATTGTACACACCGCCCATGACACTGGCTCCATCATAGCCTTGCCCCATACATTTTTTTAAATCAAATTTGTTTTCGGTAAAAAATGTAGTCACCTGTCTTACTAAATCTGCTGCGCCATGTTCGCTGACTGCGTAAATCCTAGAAATGTTTCTTTAACCTCTATTCCAACTGGTTCGCCATTCTCCGAACGGTTGATTAACGCATGTCTCACAACAATACTCAACTGGTCTACCCTCGATATATGCTGAGTCGTATCTAATATAATGGCGAACAACAGATGATTTTCAAGTGTAGTGCCCAAGGATTCAATCATTTCATTTGGATAGTTGGACTTAAATATCTTGTAGATCCTAAAGTACGACAAAAACATCATATATTATAATACAAATTAGAAAAGGAATAAACTATACAACTTTATAAAAATAAATGTGGATGAACAAAGTATTTATTACAAATTGACAGGCGGATAAGATCTAACCAACATAGGTGGAGAGCAATAACAGCCCACGGGCCTTATTTCTTTAGCGAAAAGGAAGTAAACCCCACTTTCCTTTTTTGTTGGGAAATAATGCCTGTGGGTGTTATTGCACTGCACCACCTACATATAATACAAACAGCTAAAATTTAGATATCATCGCTCTCTTGCCAGAAGCATTAATGTGCCATTTTTCGATTTTGATTACATCAAAATCTCGAATAAAATGCATAACAGAAGCCATTCAAATGTGCAAACAAAAAACGATAATAACATTTTGATTTTGACACATGCATGATTCTGGCTTGCGGGCGACGATATAAGAAAGTACCTTTGGGCATATCCAAAACTTGACGCAATATGTGATCATATCGGGCGACGAGTTGTACGACGGACAGAAAGTTTTCATGGCACCCCTCCTCACTTAAGTTTTCTCGATGTCCTCTTAAAGCCAAAGAACTCTGTGACCGTCACAATATGTATTCGTACGGAATTTTTTAAATTATCACGTTTTTACTGAGAAGCATATTAACCCATATTCGGCCGCTACTAGAACCCGCTGTAATCTTTTAGTTTCCTTTTAAGGCAGGGCTTATATGACCATAGTCAAGAAAAAATTAAAAAGAATAAATAAAAATCCGACCAAACGTTTTTTATATATGGATTTGTCCAAAAATCTACCGCTGGCCAAAAACGGTCTAGTATGCAAAAAAACCTCTTTTTTGAAAAAAAATTTAGCACACAAAGTCAATTTATTTCATTTTGTTTCAAGTAAAAGTTTTTTTTTGATGTGATATTGATAGATAAATCAGCTTAAAAATTTTTATGATAATCATCAAAACATTTAGTATTTAAATAAATATTGCATTTTTTGCAAGTAAAAATAGTGTGTTTTTTGCATAACTTGCTGCGAGGAAGATTTGACGGTTGACGTATATCTTCATCTCAATCCTCATCCTTATCCTCATCCTCATCCTCATCCTCATCCTCATCCTCATCTCATCCTCATCCTCATCCTCATCCTCATCCTCATCCTCATCCTCACCCTTATCCTCGTCGTTATTGTCGTAAGTCAATAATTCGGTTGTGACTTTGAAACGAAATTTGTGAAAGTGGTTTGGTTTTTTCGATTTTTGATATCATACAGTGGAGCTTCCATGCATTGACCATTGCGTTACCAAGAGTGTTTGTCCATATTGGCCACCAACATTTCTTTCCTCGTATACATATTCTTTAATTTGCCACCGCATTATCCTGAAGGTCCACACCACCCATGCCGTGACTATACTGTTGAATAACTATTGGCTGTGGGATAGTGATAATCTTTTTTTTCTTCTGACAATACCTTTTAGCGGAAACAATTAGTTCGACTGTGGAGTTATTAGTTATAACATGGACAAACGGCATTATCATTCCACCGAACAGTCAATATTTCTTGGTTACGATCCAGTTGCTGGTCAAATGTTTCCCGAGTATTTCTTTTTTTAAATTCCTCAACGGAGATTTGCCCATTCTATTTTCGCGAATGGTACCAGTTGGAAAAAATCGACGCTCATTCAAAAGGCATATAAGGTGGTATGAAGAGAAAAAATTATCAAAGTAAATAATATGGCACTCAGGGCCAGATACATTTGAAAACAAGTATAAGACAGTTTGCGCGCCTAGGCCGATATGCTGATTGTGAGGGGTTGCTGCACCACCGTACAATGAACTAGAAAATAAATATCCACTTTCAGAGCATAAGCACCATAACTTGAATACAAAACGAATCGGTTTTCCTTTGATGAACATTTTGCATTAGTGACGGCCAAAGTACGGCATCAGCTGTTCGTCTATAGAGAGAATATGGCTAAAGACTCCGGATTGCATAAACCTTTTGTTGAGAGCGTCAGTAAGAGGGCGAACCTTGGCAAATCGGTCTGTTGCATTTAAATTGTTGTTATCAGCGAGATGATGCTCACATGCATCTCTTTTAATAATAAAAAGAATATTGCTATATTTTGTTCAACCCTACTTGACGGTTCTGACAGCGGTCGGTTTTTCGAACCTTAATTTTACGCACATGAAAGGTTAGAATTATTGCAATATTCATGTGGCACTTTTTTGAATCTTTGAATTTGGTCTTTTTTCTTCACAACAAATTAGTAAAAAATTATCGCTTTTTTGTTTTTCCTTATTTTTTATCTGCACAAAAAACACTTAAAATAGTGATAATTTCATTCTTTTACGAAAATCCACATTTTAATATTTTTGCTAACAAGTCTATGTTTTAGAAACTAACTAAACTCTAAGTATTCTAGTCTTCAAAACGGATCAATTAATTAACACTTAGTTTCAGAGGTATGAGAGTCCAAAGTTGGTGGTCGAAAATCGACCAGAGGCCGAAATGGGTTAAAATCCATGGAGTTAAGATACTGTTTGCTCCTCTTTGTATCTTCAGTGTTGTTCTAAACTGACATTTATTTAACTAATTAATACAAATAAATGTACATTTTTTTACATATGTATAACCATACCTCAAACTTTGAAAATAATAGCTCGTAGTTTTCTTTGAAATGTTTAGAGATCGCTATTAAATGTCTTCATCATTTCCTGTTTCTAAAATTTTGCAAAACGATTTCAATTTAGCTTCAGATCCTCTAGAGTGAAACTTAAATATTGGTACGTCCAGTTCCATTAATTTTTCAAAATGTTGAAGTAGGCGTTAACGCGACTTTTCTCGGTTAAAATTTATTTCAGAACTAAAGAGATAATGTGTTGCATGCTGAGAGCAAAGCGCTCGCTGAGATCATTTACACATTATTGATTGCAAGTATAAGCATAACGCTACGTTAATTGTGCATTTTTGGTCACATTTAAAAATTTTCAGCATTTTATGTTTTAATTACTAAACATTCTCACTAGCAGAATCTAAGTTTGTTATACTTTGTGTTTGAATTATACCTTTTGTGACTTTTCGCGGAAACTAATGAATATGATTTTAAGCAAGAGATTCAACATAAAATTACCGTGACAATTTTCGTTAAATCAATTAAAAAGTTTAGAGTGTAGTTTACAGAGAAGGGACATTAAAGTTTACTTCGCTTTGTTAAAATTACTCCAAGCATCTCCGCACGACTTACATGGACAGGAAGATTAATAAGTTTTTGAAAACCCCTTAAGTAAAAAAGTAAAGACTGTTTTTGAATTGATTCTAACCTACATATCCACACGAACTTGATAACGCGGATTGTGAATAAATTGAAAAACAATTTGAATCCGTTTGATACCGAAAAGTTGGATAAAATCTACTATAAAAGTGGTCGTACCGCGCCTAATACTGTGGATGAATTTCTATTGAATATAGAAAAGAAAGGACAAGAACTGAGAGAAACATTTATAATACAGTGCTCACAAGATAATCGAAGATTTGAATCTACTATAAAGCATAATAAAATAATGAATTTCACAAGCTGCAATGCAAAAAAGAAAATCGTTATATAAAGTGCAAGAAGTACGCATGCAACGTTATTCATTCGGCATATGTTGGGAATTTCGATGGAAAACTCAACTGACTTGTAGAAGATATTTAATTTCCTATTACTCCTATGCCTCCTTCTTTATGCCATTCAGATGGAGCGATATGTGATACTAAAAAAGGTGTCATGATGAAAATGAATGAATAATGAATTTCACAAGCTGCAATGCAAAAAAGAAAATCGTTATATAAAGTGCAAGAAGTACGCATGCAACGTTATTCATTCGGCCATATGTTGGGGAATTTCGATGGAAAACTCAACTGACTTGTAGAAGATATTTAATTTCCCTATTACTCCTATGCCTCCTTCTTTATGCCATTCAGATGGAGCGATATGTGATACTAAAAAAGGTGTCATGATGAAAATTCTGCGGTAGTGATTCACCTTTGCCAGCGCATATCGATGTTGTAATTGTTGACGGTTTCTTTTAATCCACACGATGAGAGACGTACGCAATCGTTCGGTAATATTTCTAAAAAAATTCTTCAAATTCTCACTAATTACAATGCATGATATGTGCATATTATTTTTGATCGATACTGCTCCCCATCTATCAAAGATTATGAGCGTTCATTAAGAAGAGGTTCCGAAAGTAATCATGGCTACGTCATATCTGGTCCAGAACAGGCCGAGGACGAATGTCTTTGCAACTGAATTTAGAAATGATCGGTTGAAAGAAGCTCTCGCAACTTTCTTAATGTCTCATTGGCAAAGTGATGAAGTAGCTCCTTTTAAACGAAACAAAACAGTAGTCTTGAATTATCTATGATGTTATGAGTATAGTCTGAATGAAAATGGTAATGTTCTTCGAGACCGATTACAACCCCGCATTTTACAATAAAGGCACACAACGCCCTTCTAAATTGCTCCAGAAGAATGAAGAGTTCCAGAAAGCCTTCGCAAACTTGGGGAAGACGTCAGTCAATGTTGAAGAAACATTGAAAAAATTGAAACATTTATCTGACTTATGTATGGATTTAAATGCACGAAAAATATTAACGATGTGAGGTTTCAAATGTTTCTTTGGAATTATAAAGCGAAGAAAACTGATGAAGCTTTCCTCAAAAAGGATTTGAAAAAACTTTGATGCTTCATGTTTACCTCCATGCCACAGCGAGTTATATCAACAAATGAGAAGGGCACATTATATTTCACATGTATGGAACAATGCAACACACCAGTAGTATTAGATAGAGGACTATGGGTGGACCTCAATTGATAATAAATATGACTCTTTATGGTTTGAAGGCCCCCAACTACCATCATCAGTGAAAGACGTAATTTTAAACGGTGAACAAGGTAAATTTCAGTTTCCGTTCAAGTCAATTAAGTACGCGAAAACTTCGATACAATAAGGCATTCCTTTTTTTCAGTTGACAGCGCGTGTCTGAATATGATAGCGATGAAGATCCAGACTATGAAGAAGATGTATTCGATACTGATTATGAAACTGACTGAATTATACTTCGTTCGTATATTTTAATTGAGCGTAGTCATTGAGCTATATGCTCCAACTTAATGGATTTTTGAAGTTCTTATAAAATAATAAATTTCCGAATGAGCTTCTGCCATTTGTGTGGTAGTTTTCTTAGCTCCTTATGAAACCTCCACTAAATTGCCAGAATTGTCCATAAACTTTTTATCAGATAAAAATAAGTCAGAAGCGATCGCTGTCCGAGCCGCTGAGCCGCGTGCCGCTGGCCGACGCTCACCCTACTCCCCTCGGTATCTCGGATTGCTTCCATTTTATCTTCTGGCATTTTACAGGAACTCTTTTCAAGGCATAATAAATAAATAATAAGATTGCCAGAAGTATCCCTCAACATGTAAATTTTGCAAAATTTTCGCAACTTGGTTGACTTCTGGCAATCATTTTGCTTCCACTTACGCTTCTGGCAATTGTTTTCCTATTACAGGTAAGTATACTGAATACCTCAACGAATTTGCAGCCTTGTCCGTTAACAGTTTTTTAAGGAAAAACAATACGCATCTTTATCCGCCCGCCCACGCATACAGCTTCCAATGCGCCTTCTGGCGGTCGGGCTTTCGGTCCGCCGTTACTAATGGAACCTTTTCCAGGTGAGATATTCCTTTGACCGAGTCATGTTGCTATCTCAGTAGCCAGCTCTTAGACTATTCGTAAGTTTGCTACTTGCCAATCTATAGTAGCGCCAGTAAAAACCTTCCCTACCTAGGTTGGAATTATGCGTAGCAGTGCTGATAGCCACCAGGAAGAATTCGGCTGTAGACGGAAGCCTTTGAGTCTGGGGCAAATTCCTCCAATGTCCAGGGAGTACTCAGATTATGGAGGGAACACTCCTCTGTTCTCCTAAACGGAGACAGTGATGTACCGCACAGGGATGACGAGCCCCATCCCGTATTCGATGATGATGGAACTAATGTCCCCCCACCCGATTATGACGAATAGCAATAACCAGATTTAAAAACAACAAGGCCGCCGGCGCTGATGGATTGTCTGCGGTGCTATTCAAAAGGCAGCTTAATTGAAAATGTGGTCAGACGAGTGCATGCCCGACGATTGGAATCTAAGTCTTCTTTTCCCCGTCCACAAGAAAGGGGATCCTGCAAACTGCGCCAACTACCGAGGAATCAGCCATCTTGATATCGCATATAAGGTCCTGTCAAGTGTATTGTGCGAAAGGTTGAAGCGACCGTGAATCGGCTGACTGAACCTTGTCAGTGCGGCTTCACACCTGGTAAATCTACCATCAAATAGATTTCTATAATGAGCCAAATCTTGGAAAAACCCCGCGAAAAAAGAAATGACACGCATAAGCCGCATTCGACAGCATGAAAAGGAGATGTCTATATGCCCCTATGTCTGAACTGCGTTTCCCGCAAAACTTATACGGCTGTGCAAAATGACCTTTGGCGAAAGCATCTGCTAAGCGGGAATTGGAAAGGATCTCTCCGATCCGTTCGAAACAATATGAGGTTTCAGACAAGGTGACCCACAATCATGCGGTTCCTTTAATTTGATGCTGGAGAAATGTATACTAGCTGCAGAACTTAACCGCTCTGGAACAATATTCTACAAAAGCGTGCAAAAATTGGCGGAAAAGATGGGTGTTTACCGCCACATAATACATTTAGCTTCTAGTAGTTATTCAACACTGAAATTATCGATTGTTATTATTCTTTAGAACATACGATCTTCGTCGATTTCCGTACTGCACGGACTTATACACATTTTTTGAAACTAAGCTATCACATGTGAAATTTAAGGTCAATCATTGCAATTTGAACAGTGTCCGAGTTAAGATAACTTAGTATAATCACAAGTAAATTGTCTGTCTTTCTTCACTAAAAAAGTATGTATACTTATCCAAACTTTAATCATATTCTGTTAATAAGAGAAATTCCAATTTCCTCCAGGAATTTTAACTCTTTATGTCACTCCTGGTATATCCAGTCCTGATTTGAGTTCAAAATCGACGAAGATCGGCAGACCATACGCAGAATAAATTTCTCCGCTTACATTTAATTAAAATTCTTTTTTAATTATCAACAACTTATACGGACCAATCGCCGGACTAACTTGGTGCCGGAAATCAACTATAGCAATCGAGCGAAAGCAAAATCACAATATCTATACTCTACCTCGCAGTAAGTACAAAATGAGCCATTCTAGTTTACAGGGTCAATCATCCAGCCACCCAAAACCAAATCCTCCCGAAGACCAGCAAAAGCAGCAACCACTTGACACAATGGCGACGAATAAACGTCCATTAAGCTTCGCCTCGTGTGCCTCTACATATACTCAAGCGCGTCGAAGGTCACTGGAGTTACGAAGACTCGCTGAGGAAGAACACATAAAACTAGACTTCGTTGCCAGGAAGTATAAGCTATTAGAAAATGACGTAGATGAATCGAGTAACGATTCAGGTTCTGTGAAGTAAGTGCAGTTCAAGAATGGATAAATTCGGTGAATGCTGCACCAAAGGAATCTACAACGTTTGGTGTTGCGAATGCGCCAGCAGCCGCTGAAGATGCACTAGATTCGGTAAATGCGCCAGCAGCCAATGGAAATAACATCGCACGTAATCACATAAACTCACAAACTGCTGATTATAGAAGATCAAACGTCACTAGCAACACTCGGAATTACAATACGCAGGCTACGTATATTCCAAACGCGACCATGAATTACAACCGGCACACGGAACCTATTATAGGCGATCAATCATGCCCTAACACTTACCCTATGCGGCGGAATGCACAATGTTTGAACAAGGTAGAACACAAGAAAATGCAGCGACAACAAACGGCCGCGTAAATTTTGCTTTCAACACTTCTCGATATAACTCCACGATGTTACATATTCCCTCTTCGTTAATAGGGCTACAGAATTTTGCACCTCCACCACGTGTGTCAAACATGAGGTTCCCACAACTTACGAAACTGCACCGATTAATAATAATAACCATAACAATTTGACTTTGCAACAAATAAACGCACGTCACTCAGTTCCACGCGAATTGCCAACATTCTCTGGACGACCGGAAGAGTGGCCAATTTTTCAGTGCCACGTATGACTGGTCTACAACGGTCTGTGGGCTAAATGATGCTGAAAACTTAATCCGACTTCAAAAATCTCTAAAAGGAGACGCGTACAACGCTTTTCAACATATCTTAATACACCCGGCATGTGTGCCTGATGCTATATCGACACTAAAAATGCTATACGGCCAACCAGAGAAAATCATCAACTCTATTAAAAACAAAATAAAAGCAATGTCACCAATTAATCAAAATAAGTTGGAAACTTTCACCTCTTTTGCTGTGAATGTTAAAGGCTTAAGAGCTACTATAGAAGCATCCGGCTTATATAATGAATTAGAAAACTCGTCTCTATTGCAAGAGCTTATAGAGAAATTGCCCCAACTTTCCAGCTGAAGTGGGGCACCTTTAAATTAGGTTTATTAAAAGAAAACAAATACGTAAATCTTGCTACATTTTCAGATTGGATATTTGACGTCGGAATTTCTGCTAGCAGTGTAAATGTAAATCAAGTTATGCAAACGTCAGACAGTAAAAACAAAAAAGCTTTTGTTTACTCTCACGCTACTCAGCAAAGGAAATGTTGCGTTTGCAAACTGAATTGCAACAATGTTGCGAAGTGTCAAAAATTTCTTAGCATGGATCGAGCAATGCGTTGGAATATTGTGAGACAACATAACCTCTGTAAACAATGCCTCGGGCAACATGTTGATAGAGCAAAATGTCAAAAAGGTTGCGAAGTGAATGGGTGCGTTTATAAACATCACTCTCTTTTGCATCGTTTTTTCAGTACACGAAATGAGGGCCAACAACAAAAGCTGTGCGCTGCTGCAGCCAATTGAAGAGCAATTAGCAAATGTCAAAATAAATGCAAACAGCTGTAATGCGCATTGCAATAAAAATCAAAACGTTTTATTTAGAATTTTGCCTATCACAATATTTGGTAAAGACAATAAGTCTGTTAAAACTTTTGCATTTATTGACAAAGGATCGTCAATTACGTTAATGGACCAATCAATTGCTGAAGAATTGAATCTAAGTGGAAAAAGCGAGCCACTATGCCTGAAGTGGACAGGCGACGTGCGGAGGACCGAAAACGAATCGAAGGCAGTAAATATACAAATTGCTGGACCAAATCAGCGAAAAATAAATCTTAAAGCACACACGGTGAACAAATTATCTCTTCCAATGCAGAGTCTTGACTATGGAAAAATCAGTGAGGAATACAAGCACATAAGAAACCTACCGATATCGAGCTACACCAACGCTATTCCTACACTTTTAATTGGTATCGATCACTTTAAATTGGGACTAGCGCAAGACATAAGGGAGGGTCAGCCAAACGAGCCAGTAGCAATAAAAACAGTGTTAGGGTGGCACATTTACGGAACAGCTGGGGCTAAATCACGGCACATGAACAGTGGAATTGCTGCGTATGCGAATGTTCAAAAGAAAAGCGATGATGAACTGCATGCTTCGGTTAAGAAGTTTTACGCATTTGAAAGTCTAGGCATTGTTGCTACGCAGAAGTCGTTACCTTGTAAAGAAGATGAGCGTGCTTTAAATCCGTTGCACGAATATACTCGCCAAGCTCCTAATGGCCACTACGAAAGTTGCCTTCTGTGGCGCTTTGGTGGAATTTGAATTGCCGGAGAGCTACATTATGGCAAAAAAAATAGACTTACCTGTTTGGAGAAAAAGCTCCAACGCGAATCAAATCTTAAAGCCATATTTGATACAACTATAGCTGATTATTTAAGAAAAGGATATATTCATAAACTAACGAGCAGCGAGATCAACGAAAACGAACAAAGGCGTATATGGTATTTACCAATATTTGCGGTGTTCAACAAATATAAGCCAGGCAAATCGCGTGTAGTATGGGACACTGCCGCTAAATCACACGGCGTTTCCCTTAACACTTTTCTGTTGAAAGGACCCGATCTAATCGTATCCCTGCCCGCAGTTTTATACCGGTTTAGGCAAAAGGCTATTGCTATATCAGCCAACATTCAAGAAATGTTTCATCAAGTATTGATTCGCCCCGAAGATCAACACGCTTAACGTTTTCTTTGGCGTGGGTGTGATGCTTCCGCAGAGCCGGATATTTTTGTTATGAAGGTGATGATATTTGGAGCAGCTTGCTCTCCATCGACTTCTCAATTTGTTAAAAACTTGAATGCTGAACGATTTGCCAGTAGCCAAGCTAGAGCAGTCGATGCTATTCAAAACAACCACTATGTTGATGACTACTTAGATTCCGTCGACTCTAAAGAAGAAGCCATCATTCTTGCGCATAACGTGCAATACATTCACAAGGCTGGTGGGTTCAATATTCGTAATTGGTGCTCCAATTGTCCGGAAGTTTTAAAAACATTGGGCGAATCAGCCGCCAAACTTAAAACTTAAAATTAATATTAGTGGCGATAACACCACGGAAAAAGTACTAGGAGTTTTCTAGATTCCCAGTGACGACGTAATTACACTTCAACTTTCACCTTTAATGTGGCATGAAAATATTTTTAACGGGAGCAAAGTTCCAACGAAACGTGAGATGTTAAGCATGGTAATGACTATATATGACCCCCTTGGTCTAATCAATAATATTAAAGTTAACACACGCC